>JALPQI010015820.1:0-29427 GCA_025490895.1 Thaumatotibia leucotreta | reverse complement strand
CTCAGATGACATGGCTTTTGTGACTATACCTTAAATGTAGTCTAGTTTTAAGTGTGTATTATAGTGTAGTTTAGCCTAAGTAAATTATTGCGACACCCTTGCAGGGTTCATGTGTTGTACTCCCAACTGTAACATCTCGTGTACCATGATCTTTGAGGATTTAGTAATGGAGTCGGCTTCATATCGTTTCCCCTCTGCCAAAGACTTTGGCCAAGAATTTGTACATTGACCAAACTTGTTTATAAAAACTATTTCATTAATCGATTCTTTGCAGTCTTGTAATCGTTATGTACCCGTAACAAGCTCCGTCAAAATGTCTGTATGTGCTATGTATGGATTCAAAACTCGTTCAAATACATCATGTATACAAAATTTGCGATACTATTTCATATCTTGCCTTTATTTGTTTATATTACAACATTTTATTACATAAAATTGTTCAAGAAAATCAAGTACCAGCGAATCGATAGCAAAATCGGTTTCAAAAATATCGCACACAATTCGTATTTTCATTTTTGACTGATGGAGAAAGTTTGACATTTATTGTATTCTCGTATTTAAGGTTAATAAGGTCTACCCATCTTTAAATTTTGTAGGAAATATCAGACTTAGTGAATCAAGTAAGACAGAAGACTCTGCCTTGGTCTAATGTTAAGCTTATATGTAAGCCAATAAGGTTGAATATTTATTGCGCTTATTTGGAATACGTATTACGCGCGAAAATACATAGTGATGTGAACGTTACTCTTTATGACACAATGTCGAGAGTAGGTATAAAATGTCGAGATACGGACACTTGTGTTTACGTATATTAGTGTTCTCACAGTAAGTAAATAAAAACACAGTCTTATCGAATTCAATAACTTCATCTTTACAAGTGCTACTTAACGCTAGTTGGACCTATATTATAAATTGTATTTAGGTACTTACTAAAATATCACTAAGGAATATCAATATCACCGGCCTTATTGCAAAATCTTGTATGTATACGTTATACCTTGTACCTACGTACTTGTATTCAAATTGTTTTCTTACGAGTATTCACAATTAAGCCTCAGTGAGTTTTACCCCAGTTAACTAAAACTTTCTTACTACAACAAAATAAATAATACTCGTATGTACACTCGTATGGACATACATTGTTTTCTTTCACAACCGCTAATTAATATTATAATTGATTTACGGATTTCGAAATGCACGTGATTGACCAAGACTTTCCTTACAGTTACAGCCTTCGTAGTCAAAGATCGCGATAAACGAAAACATAATCAATTGAAGTAGGTTAATGGCAAGACATTCAGGCGGTTTTGTATTAAAATTGGTTGATTAATTAATAACTGTTACTAATTGTCTGTTTACTTTTATTTAAATACTCAAAACAACAATATATAGTACCAAGGTGCACGTCAATCTATGACGTTTAGAAAAATATATCGATACGATAATCTTCAGACACTTGAAAGCCATATTAATCGGTTCGATTACACCTACGTCGATAGTTTGAAATTGTGTCCGCATAGAAATTTTACTGTATTAGTGTGATAATTTAACTTAGTGTTGTGGTATTGTTTAAGTGTGCGTGAGTAGTAACGAGAAGAAGAAATGCATTTGTAGTTAGATCGTTTACATGTGTGCTACCTCGTCCCCCTCGGAAATTGGCAGAATGTTTTGTTAGGAAAGTTATAGCGATACCGTCTCCCCATACTAAATCCTCAAAGACCATGATCCATGATTGCAAATAAATGAAATGAACTCTGAACAGCTCACAGCACATTTTAGATAGAACTAATTTAAATTTATATAAATATAATTTTATCATACCTTGTTGTCTCCCAAATACAAAATTTTTAGACTCTTCAGTTTACTCGCTAGAATTTTCAAGTGTTCAATGCCATGCATTTTATTGTCATTGAGGTTTAAAGCTTCTAGGTCAGGAATGTTTTCTGCCATGATGTCTATTGCTGCCAGCATTATTTGTGGACGGAACAGTGCACAAAATATGTCTGCTAGATCTGGAAAAAAAATAAATAATAAAGTAAAATTAACAAACAGGCAGCCATTCTTAGACATGATAAGCATATCAAAAACATGTTATATTTGTAGTTTTGATCAAAATCAAGAGTATACTAATTTTTTCTTCAACTGTTTTTCATCATAAAATAATTTATATGAAGTTATCATTTGATTGCATACTATGTTACATTCACATGACAAGCAAGATAAAGTCTGAATTAAAACAAAATTAACAGAAAAGAACAGTACTCCTGTTTACATTTAATCATCAGGTCATGCACAAGTTCCTTTTCCAGCAACCTATATAATGATACAATGTTATGTTATGATAAAATACTTAATGTTTTAAAACTAATTTACCTGGATCTGCATGGAACTTAGTCAAGTCTAATGCTTTAGTGGCAGGATTGTATCTCTTTGCCATTACAAGCTTCATCTTTTCCTTCATATCTGCATCAATTTGCACATTCGGTGCATTATTTCGGACCATGACAACCAATTTAAAACCATCAGACATCACTATCTTTCTGTCTGCGTGGAACAGCTTCTCGGCTACTTTTACATCATCCACATAAAACACTGCAGCATTACCATTGATCTTGTAATAGTGAGGTATGAAGACTTCTGGTGATATGAAGCCCAGTAAGGCTTTTAAAATGACCTCTTTTGGATGTTTGCCTCCATATGGAATGACAATTTGATACCAGGGAAGTGGGCCAGGTATGAATCTTCTAGGGCCGCCAGGGCGGCGAGGAGTTGGCGTCAGTCGACCTCCGCGGCCTCTGAATGCGCCTTTACGGTTGTTCATATGACCGGGGCCGCCAGAATTTGCTCCCATGTCGATGTCGTCATCAAGTAACAGTTTTGGATCATTGAAACCACGGAATTTTCCTTTTCCTTTTGACGTGCCCGGCTTGAAACTGACGCGGCGAGTGTGATTACTGTGATGTGTGCGATCATCATGTTCTGAGGGGAAATAGTATTATTTAGCTCATATTTTAGTAACAAAACTTACATTACTACATCGCGCTGTAAATAACGCTATATTTCTTGGAATGTAATGTAGATTTAAACAAATATCACGATATGTGAAATTTATGTAACCTTGAACCAAAATTACAGGGAAAAACGTACCAAAATGGTCACCATCGTTTCTCCAGTTTCTGAGTTTTCCTCCACCACGCTTTGGCATTTTTCAGGAAACACTAAGCACGCACGTCGAGGTATCGTGGAGAAAATTTAAAGGCCTTGCCTGTGAAATTGCACCACGAAACAATGACAAAATTATAAACAATGTGGCACGACACCAAGCACGAGTGAAAAGCCACAGCCACAGATTACACAGATGAAATTACTTATCATATCACATCACAATCACAGCACAGACTGCATATTATTATTATAAGGACAAGGACCAAAAAACTACCAAAATCAATGATACCACAAATATTCTACCATTTCTACTGTTGTTGGCAGCACTGATTAATGAATAATTTTTATTCTCATTGTGTGAAATAAAATATTTCATTTTTTTTAACTGAAACCTTTTCGATTACTTTTTCTAATAATCACTATCGTTATCAATCGTCATTCTTCATCTTAGCCTTTGATCTTAAACCGCGTTTTCACTTAGTGTTCTGAGCAAGCATTCGCTTGTTCGTAGGCTAACGAACAAACATTTTGCTATTGTGAAATCCTATTTTCATCTGCCTAAGAACGAACGAATGCTCGCTCAGAACACTAAGTGAAAACGCGGCTTTAGGCGTCACATGCATAATGCCCTAAAGTCGCAAAATATCGTAAACGAATAATACCAATAGAATAGATACCCCAAACATATTAAAATATTATCGAACCGGGCTACTCACATATTTAAGTCGCTGATTGCTCGACATGTTTAGCCCATTAAGAGGGTCCTCGTCCGGAGCACCCTCGGTCATTACGTCGGGCTTTGACCGAGGGTACTCCGGACGAAGACGTTTGAGGTATTTTAATACCCAAACGCAAAATGCCAGAAACGCTTTGTGACCCATGTGTGATCTAAACGCACACACGCAAAATATCTTGATCGGCCCATATATGTACAGATTTGTTCACCCAAAAGAGACAGAGGTACATGTGCCCCTCAGAGCGGATCCACCATTTCACTATACACGGGTGAGCATCTAGAGTTTACTATGAAATCTATGAAATCACGGATAAAATGGGAGATGTATGTCTGCCGGATCCATGCCCATATATCGCCCTTACAAAGTCAAACAGTTACAGGTATACAATTTTATTTATTCAATAAATCCGTCAATGCGTGGCCGTTTTGGGCCTCTGAGCTATCTGAGGGTGATCTGTCGACTACTGTCCGAGCTGGAAATGAACATACATCCGATCCGAGGGCTACGTAGTGGGTATTCTCCAGCTCACTCCCCTTTGAGGGGCTTGCGAGTCAAAGAGTCATAATGGACCGGTCTATTTGTAGTCGACTACTTATCGACTTTTCTTTAAACTTCTACTTGACGGTCCTGGCGTGCCAGGCGGATGCCGCGTATGTCAGCCTAGACCTGACGTACGCTTTGTAGACCCCAAGCTTTGTTCGGAGCGGTAGGTTGCTGGTCAGCACTGGAAGCAGTAGTGTCACGTAGTGTGCACATGATTTACCTTAGCCTCATCACTTCCTCAGTGCTGCTTGACTGAGTGGCCTCTGTTAGAGTTATCGATTTGACGTTGAGGGTATTTTGCTCGTAGAGTATTTTGAGTCTTAGATAATTTAAGGCTTTTTACGTTTAAATCATTCAGCGTTTTTTTCGTTTTACGTTTAGGTCATATTGCGTTCTTAAAGTAGGTCATTGTGCGCCTAACACAATCTTAGCCTCCTAAGTCCGTGTACAAAATTTGAAACATATTCCGAAATTAGGTTTGAAACATTATTGTTTAAAGAAGTTCTAGCTTCAAAACCTAAGCAAATTTTTCAAGAGTTACGTCTACCGTTCGATGAGTAAAGAAACGGTTGTTCGTTTCTTTACTTGTGAAATTGTCACGCCTCTACCTACCCAAATTTCACTACATCGTTTTCTTCGTATACCCCACGAATGCTTCAAGGGTTTCCTACTAATACTATAATTCTAAAATACGCAACTGAATTCTATCAAATCAAATCAATAAGCACGTATGTACGGTATATCATTGTTAGCTTAACTTTATCCTGCCTGCCAGCTGTGACAGAGAATAGATACCTAAATAACGTGCATTCGGAATTACAATTTAAGTGTTGAATTTGTACAATTCTGTTCAGTTGTTGAAGCATGTTCGTTTACATACGTTCATTTTCAGTTTCACACAGGCTTCATGATGCAGTAGTATTTCAACCTTTTAGATACAAAATTTTTTATCTAGTATTATTTTGTTTTATCAAAGTATATTCTTTTATTTTTTCGATGTTCTTCCATCTCTGTTACTCCGGTGATGCCTTCGTTTGGGTGATAAGGAGAGATGCACGAATTATACGCTTTGCGAAGTTTACGGTAACAAGCGAATGCTAAAGAATATACTCTAAAGGTCGAGGATGTTCATACGTAGGAAAAAGATTAAACCTTCAAAAGTTCAAAGCGCTTCAAAAAATATTGTAAAAACCAAATTAAATGGAAATAAGTTAATACCTTATTTAGAATTTTTTAAAGTTATCTTTCAACTAAGAATTCGCTGGATGTGGGTGGCACAGGACTGGTCATTGTGACAATCATTTACGGAGGTCTATGTCCAGCAGTGAACATCTTTCGGATGAAATTATGATGACGATGAAGCACCTATATAAAATTTGTACATATCATATTATTTCAGTAATTAAGAATAAGGTTCGGATAAACTACTATAATAGTGGTAATTATGCACACTGGCCACACTGACGTATCATTTTTTTTTTGTTTTAATTTGTCTATGGTCACGCTTTGTGCAACACGTTACACGCATTTTTTGCTTAAAAATTTGTAATACAGTTACATTTTGCATTGCTTTTCATCTTATTTTTAAAAATATAAATAATACTTTGGTCACAGTTTAAATTTTGATATGCTTTTAACATATTTCATTATACGATTTTATAATTCTTATGTCCTAACTTTAGTAGAGACATAAGCGTAAGTAGAAACGCATCACGGAGATCTAGCATTTAAAAATAAAACTACCACAGACAAAGTTCGTGTGCTTTTCGGCCGTGTCTGCCATGTTTTGTCCTATTTGTCGCGCTTGATCAACGCGTTTATTGTTTAAAAACTAGTAGCAATAAATGAAAACTAATACTTTAGTTACGAATTCAGTTGATTCTGTGACGCGACCTACTTGCACATAATACAGCCACTATCTCATGCACATTTGTTATTATTTTGTTTGTGAGTTTGAGCCCGTCACGGTTGCAGACGAAGGATCGTTGAAGGGAAATCGCGTAGAGTCCGTCTTGCTCGCTCACGTCGCGTGTTAGTATTCATTCATTGTGGTATCGGATTATTAGACGGTGATTTCTCGCTGTGCATTATTGGTGCAGCGCGAGGATAGTGCCGTGGTCGGTGCAGCGACAGCGGGCGCTCGGCGCGAGCCCACGTGACGCGTGTTTGGGTGATAGTCGGGACGGAGCGCGGGCGGCCGCAGTGGCCGCGCAGCGCCGGAGGTGAATCACCGCTGTAGTCTTGTGGATCTGTTTACGCGAGTGCATCTAGTGCGGAAGTGAGGCATGTGCGGCGCGCGACGTCGCCGATGACGACCGCGGTGCTTTAAGCTGTGAGCTGTGATAATTATGTCGTTCGGGTTATGAGTGTGTGACAAAGTTGTAGTGTAAGGACACTGGAGCCCCTAGCCGGAGTTGGGCCCGCCGGGGCGGCCCTAGTGCTTCTCGGGGCTCCGCACGAAGGTAAAATGGCTGCGTGGAACCGCCACCACCATTTCAACATGCTGATGGACGAGAACGCCAAGAAACGTAAGTAGTGCTTTAACAATGTATGAGACCCTCTCAAGTTTTTTTTACTTGCACATAAGGCATTCATTTCGTAATTAGAAGTATTGCATGTAAATTCATCAGTCTCATTATACCTATAATTATGACCTCTTAAAAGTTGTGAAATCAAAAAATATTTTACACTTCAAAATACACTTTAATTGCATGTTTTCATTTGACAGAATTAAAAACAATTATTACTTGTTAACGCCATTATGTAGTTAGTATTTGCTAATTACAACATAATCAAATATCAAACACAGCTAAATTTTGATGTGTTCAGATGCTGCTTCAATGTAGGACAATTTTTGCTTTGCATGGTGCATTTACTGTCATTATTTGACACACTTATATTATTATAAGCAAAACATATACAATTATATTATTATTTGAATATTAAGTGAGAGTTATTTGTGTCACCTGTTGCAAAATTTTACATCAGCATATATATTCCAATAGGAATATAAAAACATACTATTCCACCAAATGCATGCAAGAGTTGCATGCACTGAACTTTGGACTTATTGATTAATTGAAATTGCAAGAATTTGTGTTACAATTTTTTTCTAAATATGTTATTTTTTAGTTATTACAGAATTCCGTTACTGTGAAGAATTGCATGTAAGATCTAACCTTTTTTTGGTCATTTGCAGAAAAAGTGTACCTTTTAATGTCACGAAAATAAGTTTGTAAATTGAGTATAATAATAATAATAATAAGCCATTTATTCCATATACCAAAACTTTACATTACTAACATTTTTGTCTTTAATCTAATTTAACATATGGACCCCTTGCTGGGTAAAGGCCTCCTCCATCTCTTTCCAGTTCTTCCTATCCATCGCTAGCAACATCCAATCTTTCCCTGCTATTCTGCGTATATCGTCTGCCCAACGTTTCCTTGGTCTGCCTAATTTCCTTTTGTGCAATGGGCCTTCCCATTGAGTTGTTTTTAATGTCCACCTATTGTCTGTGAGGCGTGCTACGTGACCCGCCCATTGCCATTTCATTTTCAGTGCATGGGTTAGTGCATCTCTTACTTTTGTCTTTTTTCTTATTTTTTCACTGTTAATTTTATGAATTTTTCTTAGTTTTAGAATGCTTCTTTCCATACCTCTTTGACAGGAAGTTATTCTAGATTTGATTTTATTTGTATACACCCATGTCTGACACCCATAGGTCAGACAAGGTAGGAGACAGGTATCCATAACAATTTTCTTTAAGTCTAAGCTATAATTTCCTTTAAGGATTTCTTTGTGTGCCCAGAACTTTCTCCATGTTGTAGCTATACGTCTTTCTATTTCTTCGTCGTTTCTTGTACTATTGAATGAAACCTGTTTTCCAAGATAGACATAAGTGTCAACATATTCTATGTGCTTGCCTCCTACATGTACTGGTTGTTTGTTATTGCTGTTGGTCATTATTTTTGTTTTATCAGCATTTAATTCCAAACCTACCTTTGAGCTCTCTTGGGCGAGGGAAGTTATCATCTGCTCTAGTTCAGTAACATTTTCTGAGAATATCGCCACATCGTCCGCAAACCTCAGGTGAGTTAAGTATTTGTTGTGGATTTTTATTCCTCTCCTTTTCCAGTTGAGTTTTCTGAATATCTCTTCCAGGACTGCTATAAAAATCTTGGGTGATAAGGGATCGCCTTGTCGAACTCCCCTTTGTATTTCAATAGTGTTGCCTTTTTTTTCGAGTTTGAGTCTGCTGGTGCTGTTGCTATATATGTTTTCGATTACATTTATGTATTTTTGATTTACATTACAGGCCCGTAAAGCTTGCCAGATTGAATTGTGGCTCACGCAGTCGAATGCCTTGCTGTAGTCTATAAAAGCTAGTATGTAAACATGACTATTAAACTCCATATATTTTTCAATAATTTGTTCTAATGCATGTATATGATCAACTGTTGAAAATCCTGACCTAAATCCTGCCTGCTCGATGGGTTGTTGAATCTCATACAATCAATCACATATACAATTATATTATTATTTGAATATTAAGTGAGAGTTATTTGTGTCACCTGTTGCAAAATTTTACATCAGCATATATATTCCAATAGGAATATAAAAACATACTATTCCACCAAATGCATGCAAGAGTTGCATGCACTGAACTTTGGACTTATTGATTAATTGAAATTGCAAGAATTTGTGTTACAATTTTTTTCTAAATATGTTATTTTTTAGTTATTACAGAATTCCGTTACTGTGAAGAATTGCATGTAAGATCTAACCTTTTTTTGGTCATTTGCAGAAAAAGTGTACCTTTTAATGTCACGAAAATAAGTTTGTAAATTGAGTATATATATTTGTAATTGAGTATAAAGGTATGAAAAATTCTGTAACAAATTTGAGATTTTTTTATCAGTTTCATTACATTTCGTTTCATACATTTAGTATGGGAGTAACTAAACTGAGTAATCTCAATTTACATACTTATTTTTGTGACATTAGGGACAATTTTTTTATTTTATAACTGAAAAATATGCATGATGCCGAGTAAAATGATGTATTACAGTCCATGATCGCAAAAAAAATGAAAAGGTACACTTTTTCTGCAAATGACCCTTTTAATCTATTTTATATTCATCTGTTGTACAAGTATACATTAGCCTAAAAAAGCTAAGAAGTTGAAGCTGATATGTTGAATTTGAGTTGTATATTTTCATTTTAAATAGAACTTAGTACATGAATCTATTCTTACTGCCGTCACCACACGGCATTGTATAATATGCATGAAGTATTCCAATTTCAAATATACAACTTGACCTTATAATGATTTATATGTAGCAAAAAGGTCTAAAAGCCTTAGATTTTGGTCTCATACATTTGATTCTGAAACACATATTTATTGGTCTGAAATATGGGTTTGCATTGTACTTCGCTTTATTTTGCATTACAAATCGTCGGCTGACAACCAAAACTCACTACAAAAACTGTCACTAATCTTAGAAACCTCTTATGTCAGTATTGAATCAGAACTTAGATACGATCTCTATTTCAAGTAGGTATTTGTTACTACTATGGTACTAGTGAGTTTTGGTTGTCAACCGACGAAATAATGTAAACAATCTTGATGTGTGTATTGTATGGAAAATGATTTCTTATTTTTAATACTACATTAAACAAACAATAACTCAACAGTATAGGCAGTATGTGTGGATAGTATTGCTCAGCTGCAGGATACAGGACCTATGCATAAAATGTATGCAGGATGGGTTTCCTTTATCTGCAGTTGATGACAGGCTTGTGTGCTTAACATTGCATGACTATAACTAACTTCATTAACTTGGATCAGTGGTGTAGGGACAGAACTGGATATAGCTATTAATATATTTAAACACTGTAATAACAATATTTACAAAAGGTATAGCTATGATGTGCATACTGATTTTCAACCACTTACCAATTAAAATAAAGTCACTTGAAGGCAACATATTCAAACGTAAATTAAGATCTTGGCTCCTTGAAAACTGCTTTTACAGTGTGAGAAACTTCCTTAATTATAAAGATACCTCAGATACCTAGTTGGAAAAGATTTTGGAAAAAATGTTTTAATATAATGTTAAAAACAAATTAATTTTTAGTCTCGACTTTTAAAATATATTCTTAACATTGATGCACATTGGATTGGCTATCCGCAGACTTTCATTGTATTATGTATATGAGTAAATTAAGTCACTATTAAGTTGTTAACTTGTTTGAATTGAGTATAATACACTACTGAATCCTACTCTAGATACATTTGCATGCTGTATGAAGACAGCTGGAAAAGGTGGAACTATATCTAACATAATATTAAGATAAATAAATAAATAGATAAAATAAATAAATATCTTGGGACATCTTACACAAATCGACCTAGTCCCACGGTAAGCTCAAAGAAAATTTAAGATATGTAACTAACCCTTTTTCTGCAGATAAATTTATCTTATCTTAAAATGTTGACATACAGTCAAAGACAAAATATGGTGTACACAAAAATATTCATAAATATGTCCCAGTGCAATCTGGTTCTGTGTAATAAGAACGTCGTAACATATTTACGAGCGGATTCTTTCAATACTTATTTTAGCACTTGACTGTACATATGTAATTTAATGTACGGTCGGCTCTAATAATATGTATACGATTTTGATCCTTATGCCCAGGACATACGTTCCGAAATGTATACATATTATTAGACGTGACTGTACCTAAATTGAATAGACATTATTTTGATTTTGATCAACAAAAATGTTATGTGACAGTTCAATTATAGTCAAATGTGTAATATTATTTATCTATGAGATGTCATCTGTAAGCCCTGTGTTCTATAGTGCCACCAAATTATTTATTTTCTAATAGTAATGGCACTATGGTAATGTTAGTAAAAAAAATAGGAATCTAGTTATATATGAATAGTTTTAGCATTCGTTAAAGGAGAATTACCTCCTCCTAGATTTTTGTGTGAATATAACAGTGGATCTCCTCGTTTTTGATTCGATCACGCAAGGAAACTCCGAGCATTGCTCTCTCCATTGCCCTTTGAGTGACTTTGAGCTTTTTGATCAGGCCCATAGTGAGCGCCCACGTCTCCGTACCGTAAGTCATCACTGGCAACACACACTGGTCAAAGACTTTTGACTTAAGACACTGCGGTAAATGCGCAGTGTGGGCAGACCTCCCACAAGATGGTCCGACGACCTGGTCAAGGTCGCGGGAACCCGCTGGAGGCAAGCAGCGCAGAACCGGTCATATTGGCGATCATTGGGGGAGGCCTATGTCCAGCAGTGGACGTCTTTTGGCTGAAATGATGATGATGATGATGATAACAGTGGAAATAAAAAATAACAAATCTGTACCTCCGACCCTAACCTGGATAGGTTTGTTAGGTACCTTTTATCCCTTAGAGCAGAAATAAAAGCCCCGCGCAGCGGGCCTTCGTCGACTGGTTGCCAGGTCCAAATTGCTCACTAAAATTCTTTGGAAAACAGAGCAAATGGTTGAGAAAGGTTAAATTTAAGGAATAAAAAAATATTTTTAAAGTTAGTTAAAACTACTCACTTTTAATACATTAAATAGTAGGAACATCACAATTATGCACAATTGTTATTCAATACATACACATTAGACACGAAAATCATTAGGACAAACAATATTTAGGAACAACCAAGTTAGGTTAGGATTAACAATTTCGGTAATACAAAAATATGCGCAACACTGTTTAATGCCATTCATTTTTCGGCGTGAAGTTGTTATGCGACAAATTTTTTGACATAAAAATATTATGCCACCTGATATAGACCCATCCTCAAGACAGGAAAAGAAAGCGAGAAAAGGCAAAAAAAAAGCTGGGAGGAGAAAAAGTTCCAAGAGTGAAACGGAAGACCATGGACGAAGAACTATGGAATTTTATTTATTTATTTATGTATGTGTGTTTGTAATTAACAGTACTCCTCCTAAATCGCTGGACTGATTTAGCTTAAGTTTTTTATATTTCAAAAAGTTCTTGAATGATTCAAAAAGACAGTTGGACATTGGTATGGGAGCTAATGCAAGCAGATCAAAAATGGTGGCGTGAAATTGGGGACTCCTATGACCAGCAATGGACTGCGATTGGCTGATGATGATGGGAGCTAATCCCATAGTCAAGTTTCAACCTAACAAACATGTCATATTTAATTAAATAATTTAATAAGGATTATTAAATGAATTATAAGTTTAAAATTCTTAGGTGATTACTAACTTACAAAATTAAAAAAAATGTGTTACCCATAGTATGTATTTGCATTATACTGAAAAATTATTTGTACTGCATTCGTGCACATAAACGCAATATTTACCAGTCAAAATAGCATTTTTTTGTTTTCCCATAGTTGACGTACAGCTTATTGGCAGCAGTGACGTTATGGCAACAAAATAATTTGTTAGTAGCATTTGAAGGCCCCATACAAATGTTAAAACTTTAGTCCTTAAATCAGACTTTTGTATTGATTTCATGCATCAGGTCCTGTATATATTTGATATTCACTAATCACAATAAATAAACCACATGGACACAGTAAATAAAAAAATGGATCATGTAGGTAGCTTGTTCGAGTTTTCATCAGCATCATTAAACAATAAAATGGTATAAAAGTTAAATCAGGTATCTGTTCTTAACCCCCTGCAACTTAGGTGACGTACTTCAGACGTATTTTCAACTTTATGGTGTTGATAATAAGACACATGTCACGTGACTGACAGTGGCAGAGAGAATCATCTTCAAGCAACCTGTAACTCATTTTCTCGCCACATAAATATATAGTATAATGCACGTATATTAACCTGCTAAATTTAATTTCTTCCTTAGCACCTAGCCTGTAAGATACAATTCAGTATATCACCCGGCACCACTAACCCTTAGCATCAATCAAAGGACATTTCGCTCCGAGTTGTATCTACCCCTTGATTCATTGGGCATAATACGATTTTCCGTTCTACCACCTCCTATAGAGACGTGCATTCTACGCTGTAAACGTGTTCAATGCACACCCCCTGCGACCTGTCATGTAACGCCTACATCCCTTTGACCTGCTTCTGTCATTGTTTAGATGGGACGAACCCTTAATACGCTTGATAAACCATGCTTACTATTGCCATAGTTATCTTTAGACCCGGGAATAATATAACAGTTAAAGTAGTTTGTTTTGCTAGCTGTTGTTTTGAGTGTATTTTTCGGTGTATCGCGTATTTGAAGTAAAATTAATTCAAAGTTTTGCTTCGAAATATATTAAATAATATTTGTCAGAATAGAGCCTTTTGAAATACATATAATGGGTGGCATTTTCAGTTTTAAGGACACCAAATTCGCATGAAAGTCAAAAAACCTTTATTGAAGTCGAGTTTTTAACGACAATTAAATACGATATCTTTAGGGATTTATAGGCACTTGATCGGCATTTTTTATAATAATATCGCTTATAGTTTATAAAATTAACATGAAAAGTTTTTATTGAATTTTAGTCTTTAATTGTCGTTACAAACCTTACTGTTTCTAAGCTTTTTTAATCGAACTTTGAAGATTTATCTCATAGGTAACCAGGTACCTCTATAAAAGGAATAAATAAAATAGGTTACATGTTGGCAATAGCAAACACAGTATTTTTGAAACGTAAATTAAACTACACTGCAAATTAAAAGTAATCTTCAAAATAGCCTTTTAATTTACGCTTATTGTAAATGAGTAAACTCTTTTTGTATTGGTAGTAAGTGGCATTACGACTAGTTACGTACAAATTGTATGCTGTTGCTGTTACAATAAAGTACAATGTTAACATTTAAATTGCCTAACATGCACCATAATAACACTACCTCCGTAAAGATTGCTTTATGACATAATTTGTAGTTTATTTTGGGGCGAATTATGATCGGTCCATATAGTCCCGACCCGACCCCAAAATTCTTTAACGCGACCGCCATCCACCCCTACCTTTAACCTAATTCTGTGTAACCCTCGCAGTGTTCCATACTTTATTAGATAACACGGCTTTTATGTCTCCGCAGCGGATTGCCTGTAATCAATTGGGATACAATGCAACTTATTGATTGGTTGAATCACTTTATTTCAATTATTGGTCTACAATATGGGTCACAGTGACTGGCGAGATCGATTTAATATTTTTTTGTTTTATTGTTTGTTATGACGCTAAAAAATAGACCTAAAATTGACATGTTCTTGCTATATATGGCAAGTATCCAGTGGGTAGTAAATGAGTAGGTAAATTATTTCTACATTGTTGTGTAGTGATGTACATAAGGCTCCGTTCTTTCTTTTTTATAGTTTCTCCAGGTATAACCAGCTCTGTCGGTTGTCTCCCACGCTTTTGGCACTCCACATAGAAATCGTTGCATTCGCTGGATCTAAATAAACACAACAGATTGTGCTCTTAAAACCCAGTTTCTGAGAAATGCGGGCCAGTCTCAGTTTATATTTACGTTCACATAATTAGCTAAGTAGGTATTTAGCGGTGGTGAGCTGTCACGGCTGACTGTATGAACTCTGTTGATGGAGTAATCTGTGGTTTGCTTAGTACTTCACAGTATTGCAAATAACGATACGTACCTATTAGCGGAACGATGATAAAATAAACGAAACGATTACTGTTTAGATGCGGGCTATTCTAAGCAAATAATCATCAGGGATTTCCCCCAAGCCAAGGGCCTAAATGCGAAATCTTTCTTACTTACAAGGATAAGGATAACAGATCTCTGACAATATTGCTAACAACCTCTTTGAAATTCATGAATGCGAAATAAAACATGCTAATTCCGTAGAATGGTTGAGGAAACAAAATTTACTTGAATAAATTAGCGGAAGGAAAGAATTTTACTAGGGACAGAATTATTACGCAACTCAGGAAGCGTTAAAATGTACCGCCTCCCCTATTTATGAAAAAAAAAACTGGATCTAAAGAGGCAATGAAAATTGTATGTCGATGCTTTGGGTCGGGAGTGCCAAACATTTTGCGGGCGTTCTGGCCGGAACCGTCGCTATGGCGGCCGCCTCGCATTTTTGTCCGCGATCAACTTTCATTCTCTCTCTGAAAGCTGTTGCTACGCGGATGCTGGCCTCACGTTGCGCCGTCATTAAAGTCAAACGCTATGTAACTTTATGTAGATGATAATTGATAACGCGATCTTTGGAAAGTACTTAGACTAATATTTTCTTCAAGCGATGTCGCAGCTGCTAACAAAACAAATGTAGCGCATATCATGCTCAAGATTATTTGCAGAGACAGCACTTATAATATTAACTTTCAATTTGCATTACTGATAATTGGCTTCTCACGTATTTCGTGGTCTAGCCGTTCCTACGCAATTTGTACTCCATTTCACTAGTGGCAAAAAAATTAACGTAACTGAAACGTATGTCGGCTCGCCGATGTTATCGTTAACGGTACCGCGTGTCTGGACCGCGCGGTGAATGGTCACCTTTCTCCGACGCAGAGTCTAGCTAGACACCAGACACTGGACGTCACAGCGACCGGTGAATGAGTTTCACATTGGAATGCGGAACAGCGATTTATCGTACAGCCAAAATTTTCGACGCGATTAAAATTGCCGAGAATAATTAGAAACTTGGTGGCTTCCCGCGTATTTTACTCGGTTTCAACAAAGCGTCTAATTCGGCTGTGAATGTAATTACAATGCCAGGTGTTAGGGAAATCTTATCCCATTCCTTATTTTGTCGCAATCAATTGTTTGAGCATTTACAGATGAGCAGTCTTCATAATTAATTGAGGTTTACGTTTCTTAGCGCGCTTGTTTATTAATAGATTTATTTTAGTTCTGCCCTTTTGAGCCGTTTTAAAAAATCACGTTTTATGGGTTGCTATTATAGCTAAATAAAAAAAAATGATGATGGGCAGCAGCGTCATCATACTGGACACATTACTGCGATCGCCAACCCACTTGCCCAGCGTGGCGATTATGGGCATTTACCTCCTAATGCGTCTATACGCATAGTTAATAGGAGAGGCCTACGTCCAGCAGTGGACTATTATAGGCTGATGATGATGATTAATAGCTTGATACCATCAAAGTAGGTAGGTAATTAATGTGCGTCATAGTTTTAGTAAATTCATTTTCTATTGGTAAATTTAGATATACCTTGGTATAGAGTAGTAGCAATAAACATACCTACATGCAAAATTTCCAATTGTTGTTGCAATTGACGACAATAGACTTTCAATACGGTTATGCATTAATTTTATTCCAGTGAAACTTGAAACAATGATTCGATTCGACCACGTGGACGGCGTGTGGGCATTCAAGCCCTGATGCCAATGCCGCACTCAGGTGCATAACAGCTCATAGTATACTGACATAGAGCCACATGCGTCTTTTCTTTACCACTAACGAATGTGTCGGTCCTGAATGTTTGCGACGATTTCTCCGCAGACTTCCCAGTATCAATGTACGATTATGAACATTTCTGTCATAAGTAATTGGCTATAGTATGTTATGTCAATCGGAGGAACACCATTTGTCATCCTGTTTTACAAAATTTCGAGAAGTCGTCAGATCTTCGCCAATCGCGGGGAGCGGGGAGACACGTGGGAATGTTCTGGTTAAAAAAATAAAAAAGGAGAGGTTTTTTAGTGGGTAAACTCCCATTAGCCCGTAACGAGGAGTCCCACATAACCACCCGGGTTCGTCCCCACACCCGGGTGGTTTGCGTAACGCATTTTTTCCTCTCCTCAAAAAAAAAAGGTTAGGTTAGTCTTGATGTAGGCTCGTGAAATATTTTTGTTTTAAGAATATCGGCAGGTATATGCCCATAATCAATAGATAATAACGGTATTGCGGATTGTTCATATTTTTTTATTAAGGACTAAGATCACATTGTAAAATTCTGCTCTGATCTGGACTTACTTTTACATTGGTCACGACTCCAATGCGCGGCGACAACTATTTGCATTTTAATTGGATTACTTTGTTCTTGCTTACATATTATACGCGTGCTTTGTCGCCTCGGACGGAGTTTTTGTTTTGTCTGACATGTAAGCCGATTAGTTTCGCGTGCTGGTGACATTTTAAGGTGAGGCTTCAATGACAGACTTCACAATTAAATGTAAATTGTCCATTAGAAAAGTACACAACTTGCTCTGCTGTAAGATCTAAAACACTGGAACTACTTCAAAATATGTAATTCTGCCCCCGTAAGCATAACGCAATAACTAGTTTTAAAATGTTAATTAATACCTGAACATAATTTGCAGTTTAATAAAGTAAACAATTGATTGACACTTCAAAACTAGTTACTGCGTTTATGCTTACGGGGGCAAAATTAGTAGCTCGACTTCGGAATCAATTGTGAATATCGTATTTCCAGATAGTAGAACTATCGAACGAATAGGAAATTGAATCGAAAGTTCACCTTCACCTAAGTCATCAACCATTTTCACGTTTAGACTTAAAACTAAAACCCTCCACTCGATTTCTCTCCCTCTCCTTGTATAAGCTTGAACAGCGATTTTATAATTTGTTAATTACCTCTACACGTGGTATTAAACCTACTGTCATGGGCCGTCAAGGCTCGTTGCGAAGGTGTGACGGACGAGTATTCCCTAACGTGCCCCTCGCGCCTTCGACCGTCGACCCCGCCAAGGTTTTAGCGAGTCCAATATTACTGTTACATTTTAATAATTGAACGACTGTGGAAAGTACCAATAGTAACGGTAAACATCATAGCTGTGTTATGTACGGAGCTTGACTTACTCTTATTATTCTGTACAATGACCTTAGGAGCTAAATTTCGTTTTCTTTTTTGCGCACCAGTATTAACATAATCGAAAAACAAAATGTGACTCATGTTAACTTTCATGAAATACCAATGTTTGATTTTGCAATATCTTTGGAAATAACATTTTTATTTATTGGGTGAATAGCTACCTTTTACAGTAAGATTTAGCAATATCTACATATACGTACAGACTACATCGATTTCAATCCTAATTAATAACAGTATGCACCGTACACACGTGCTAAATGGATTTATGGATTGAGGAAAAAACCCAAGTAACAGACGCACCGACTAATAGTCAAAGTAGTCAAACACTATTCGGTCAGGATTCGTGAAGGCTCCTTCCTAGTGCTAATTTATCCCCGATGGGCCCCAGCGTCGTTGACCGCGCTGTTTTTGCGCATCTTGGCACAACGGTCGCCGCCTGCGCAGCCGCATGCGCTCTTTGTATGGAAGCTGAATAACACTGACGCAGGGTAAAACGCGTCAGGAATGTTTATCGTTTGTCAGGAACGCGTTAGGAAATGCCGAAATTGTGATAATGATAAGTACTTGCGTAATTTAATGTACACATATTTTACTTTCAGTACATAATTACGCGCTTCATGTTTCAGAGAACCTAGGTCTCCAGCTCTCCAATTTGTTTTACTTTTATCAAACTTTAAGCCTGTCGTTGTGAGTTGGTATGGGCTCAGTATTACTTAGGTATTATGAAGAATTAACGCGCGAAAAAATCTTCTACGCTTTACGTATCTGCTTACGTTATCATCTATATATCGTACATTGCCACTAAAATTGATTTATAATCAACTGACAATGTTCTTCACATGATGTAATCGGCTAAAGCTTACATAAAAAAATGGCTATGATTCTTGAAGTATGCGTACTTCAGAGGAAATGGGAGTTGAGTTGCCTGTTTCCATACAATCGTATGCCCGTTTCCTTACTAGATATTGAATTTTTAGCATTTTTTACAGTAAAATCTACTTTTGCTCATGTCGGTAGGTACGCTTTGCATTTTTTGATATTATAATTATTATCAAAACTTTAAAAAATTACGAAAAAGCCATATTTTAAATGCCTTTTCAGATCCTCGTACAACAAATATTCCGTAAATTGTCAAAAAAGTTGAATATACCAATATGGGCATATCCTTCATTCAAATTATTTTTGAAATAAATATTAGTAGATATTATGTAGTCTGTTGGAGGAGGAAACGGAGGACTACGAAACATTATTTTCGCCATTTTTTTTGTTTTTTCTTATAAACGAAGCTGCAGATGTCATGTCCCTTTCTTAGGTGTATCGGAGAGTGAAAGCATAGTTTTACGAAATGGTACCAAACTCTTCCAATTTCCTATTAATACGGTTCATTACGACTATAAATAAATTCTATTCTATTATATAGTAGTCGAAGGTACAGTAAAACATCAACTATGAATATTATGATCATTCGTTCAATGATATAACTGATTAGATCAGATATAACATCACTGCACATGAGCGCATCGGGTGAACCATTTGTTTTGTTTCGCGGCCAACAATGAATGGCGCTCGTAGCGGCGCGGGCGCGTCGATTTCGCGCACAATTCGGCCAGCAGCGCGCCCCGTGGGGCCTCGGGTGAACGGCCAGACAGGCCGTTAAACCTGCGGCCTGCGAGGCGGCCTCGCGGGCCTCCGACCAGCCTGATTCTGACCCTACGCTAAAGCCTTTGCCAAATTAACTAGATCACTGAATTATTTACTCAATCTTTATTTACGTTACGTTTATAACGTTGTTATTAGAGTATTTATTCTTGATTTTTTCATGTACAATTTGAATGTGTTATAGAAAATCAAATTGAAAAAGAATAAAGTTTACTATTTTTGTCGCTGTTCCAATTGAAATTCTGTGCTCTTGTTAAATACCTAAAGCAGTGTAGTGTGCGTCTCAAAACATACAAAAATGTTTTGTATATTAATTTAATTTAAACTCGATCCGGTCGATTATTAGTCGCATTTAGGTTTTTGCCATTTGCCAATCCCTGTATGGGGAAAGTATCCCCGAGTCAAATAATAGTGGTGATTGCGACTAGGTCTACCAATTGTCAAATAGTAAGTTATTTAAATATTCGGTCACTCTAATAAAACCTTTGTGTGACTGCTATTTTTACCTTACCGCGACCTTGGTGCTACAAAGGTGTATGAACTTGTCTACTTACCAAATAAATATTACAAGTTTTATGTTTTTACGAAGTTATCTCGCTTTGACTAAATTTGGCAGTTGTCTCATCGTGTCTTCTAGAACTGTTTTCTTATAATTATTTTTTTATATTGTAGGTATAGCCCATTTGTCTTCTTCATAGAAATCAATTCGGGGATTTAGAAATATGTTGGCAATTGGCATGTAATTCGTTCAGTTTATAAAGTTCCGGAATATAAGTGAATCAAATATTAACAATTAGGGTATCCTAAATTACTGTTATTAGTTAATTGAGCAGCTATGACCGTCCTTTATAATTGTAATGGATATAAAAAGGCATAAGGAACTAAAACGTAACTAGGCCTGTGGTTATTTTATAAAATCCTCAAATAAAACTTCATGTTTTTTTTTCGTTTACTACCCCAAGTCTTGACTAATTACTCCCTTAGCGTGTAATTATACGAATCGAGGGCTGTTTCACAAGCTTCCCCTACATTGTTCTCTACTTACATTGCAATTTATAATAACGTTGTAATTACGTTAGGATAGGACTATATTTCAGATTTCTCGATATCGTGCGAGTAACTTGACTTCGTATGTGTCTGATTTAAATGTGTTAGCCGTACGTAGGTATTTTTGGTAACTATAAAGCACAGAATTTCAATAAATTCGAGTTACAAAAATTACATAGATGTGTGAAGGAACACCTAGTTCATTGCGAGCATATTACTTTTTTTTAAATATAATACGGAATAAATAATAATTGGAAATGTTCCAAAATGTGAACTAGACGATTAGGTATGATGTTTCCCTTGTAGCCTACATTTGATTTTTGCCTTAACAATATTTGCCCAAAGTGTCCCGAAGTTTTTATTTATGATTTTATACGCCTGCGTATAATTTCCTTACCAAGACATTTAGATTGTTGCGTAGGCGTTTCGTAATGTAACGTAAGTAAATATATAATATGTGCCATAACATAATACGTAGATATATGATAAACTTACACGTGGCGCGGCGTTATATTATGCAATCCGCTTGAAACATTCGTACTGTTCTAAATTCCGATGCAAGCGACTTATTTTCCTAAAGCCTTCAAGCGCCGCCGATCAGGCCAAGGTGATGCTAATGTGGCCGCGATGGCTTCCTCGTGTGCTACTGTGCTGCCTGTCCAAGCCCAGGCTAGGAAAATGTAGTGGATGCATTATTCTGCTGCCTAAGTGCTTAATAGAAAACTCGCTGAATTATTCACAACCTGAAGACATAAAAGCGAACTCGACAAAACGGTGGCAGTCGATTATGTAAAAAGATGAGATCTATTCAGGACTAATATGCTGGTGGGATTGTTTACGGTTCGGCTCTAGTTCGCCCCGAGCTCAGACGGGACGAGAGCGCAAGCTGGGACAGGTGGAATGGAACGTCTGCGTCGGTGCTTTTTCATTCTTTGTTTGCATCGAGGATTTGCATACAATCGGAGAAATTGCGTGGCTGGCAGCAGTCGGGGAAAAAAGGAATTCGTGTAGTTTTATGCATATGACTGTTCAGTGCTGCCCCCCCTAGCTTTTCTCGCAAACTGTAGGGGGTATACATCACTATACATGCCTGAAGCGGTTAGACTGCTGCCCAAAGCGGGTAATCCCGTCCTATCCGCATATCGTTTAAGAGGATAGATTTGATAGATCGAATGCTTACCCAACAATAATAATTATCCAAGAGTGTTCAATTGCTGAAACTAAAATACTTAATACAATAAAATTACTTCATATTTTTTAGTACGTAAAAATTAAAAAATAGTACTACCGTTTACTCAAAATTCTTTGTTATTTTTGTCTTTGTTCGTTATTAAATTTCTGTCCAGGTTACATTTCTATCGCCGACTGATTTTCTGCTCTCGTTTCATCTAACACTTATTACGACGAAACCACAACAAGCCCAAATTTCGATGGAGTTGCGACGTTTCATTACAACCCCACGCACCGTCCAATCCCGGCATCAGAATAGGCCCATATCATAATTTTGAAGTAAATAAAAATACCAACTTAAAAGCTGACTGAAAATATATGACATTGGCAATAGATTACTCAAGGCACGTACTGGATGCACGGTCAAAATATATTATGTACTGCATTACTGGATAGTGGACATTTTGTGGCCCACGTTTGTATGAAAAAAAAATTAATGAGGCACCCTCTTATTTTGTAACACCTATTACGTTGATAAAATATACCAAGTTTCGTAATTTTATGTCAACTCCAAACCTGTGCTCAATGCCTTTGAAAAATAAAGTACATATTTTATGAATCCCAAAATAAACAAATATTCTATATTTTCGTTATGTATATTATATATTTTATTTTAATACTGTTTTAAAACGGGATTTAAGTCATGAAGGTAAAAAATACATTTATTTTTATTTTTTATAAATTATTGATTATGTTGAATTTTTGACGAAGATTCAAATAAGCATAAAAAATAGAAATTAAAATTAACTTCAACTTTGTTTTTATTACATTTTTAAAGTTGGATAATTTTCCCATCTAATGAATAAAAAAATATTCGAAATACTACACCTGATGTGCAAAATGTTAACTGGAAATCCTTAGCTTATCCGCATTGGGCCCCTACCTAAAGGTGCTCGCTTACGTGGGTATTTCCAATACATAAACAAGCGATAATAAATATGATTTTTATGTCTAGGTTCTGCTAATCTCAGTGAGTGCTTTACATTACATATCATTAGGATAGAATGAGTCTGTTTCAAAACAATCACTTCTCATTCATTACGTTAACGATGCAATAAACAGATAACTTTGAAAGTATATCAACTATGCTGCATTCATATGTTATGCTAAATGTATCAAACGCTACCATTACAGTGGGAGAAATTCGTACCCGGCGTACTACGTATCGCACCGATAAAATCACCGGTATAATCGGTCAGTCCAGAGTTTAGTGATGTGTTTGTCATCTGAATCACGTGGCCTTCCGCTCGGTTATTACTAGCCAGCGGTGGGTTCGCGCGTTAGTTGTGGCGTGGTCGCGCCGCGCGCCGGCACAGCGTCCTTATCAACGCGGCTTTAGTGCGCATCGAGCTCCACGTGTATAAACATTGTTGTGCAACAAAAACAAGCGACGAACGCGCAAGGACGCCGATGCCGCTGCACCGTTTAGAAATCGCCGCGACACTCGCACTCGTTTCACCTTAACTACCAAAATGTAACCAACCTTGTTGAACCGAGTGCTTTGTTTTGATCAAACGTTACACGTGTGTGGTCTCAGTTTATATTATAATCGGTCAGTGTTATGTGTAGTGATGTATCATAAATATAGTGCAGTGCTGTGAGTGAGATACCTATTACCTGTCGACTCAACTGTCGTTTGCGATGTCTGTCGAAATTGGAAGTGAAATTTGTGAATGTAAGTGATTTACCATTACTTACAAAAATGTTTTTCTTTTTTCAAGATAATAAGCTAGCCTCTGGTCGTTGTCATAGCTAATTCCCGCCTTTTTTGCTTAGAAATAATAGTCTCATTACATATTTAGGTCGCTCGTCTGAATCGATTTCACTGTGGAGGGTTTCAGACTCATTGCTAGCTGCACCGCTTCAAGGAGATCGCCTTAATGGATTCTTCGAAGTCTCGGTCACAGAATTGCGCAGTTACTCCGAACGAGCGACTACCCAGTACATAATCTTATAGTACTTGCATTTCAACTTCATGTCACGGCTCCAACGCGACCTTGTGCTTAATGCTACCGACATAAAGTTCAACTAGAGACCCTCGCATTATTGATTCGATTGGAAAAAACGAGTTGAAAACCTTCCGTGCAGCTAATATTAATAAACATATATATCAACTTTACAAGCGTTCTGTCTTTTAAAACGACGTTTTATTAGGTCATTGCTATTTCACACCGGTTACTAAGTAGGTAGCGTGGTTTTGTTACATTATTTACATACCTACTGATAATAAGACTTAGTTCATTTCTATGTGAATTGTGGCATGACGGATCGGATTCAAGACTTCGTTATCACATGTCGTTTAGAACAAATTTGTTGCTGTCGGCAACCACAAACTAGATTGCGTAAGAAATTAATCAGTGTACCAAAGTTAGCAAAAATTTATCTGAATTGCGTTTGTGTGGTGCGAACACGATCATGCACCGCCCACGAGCGTCCGACCGGCGGCTAGGCAGTCGCATTCCTTGCATAGCTACCACAGGTTGTCGGCCGACCGCGCACCGCGGCCGGTTCTCAACGGCTCGGCTTCGCACTGGTGACGTAGCGACACGTCTCTGCGTTCGTCGGCCCGAGTGCCCACAAGCCCTATCTCGCCTCCCGCCCCCTCTGACACCTTTGAGGGGGGAACCCTACCTTATCACAATACGCGCTTCATAAATGCATACTTGATGTAGCTAATATCCGACTGTCAACGATGTCGGGCTTTCTCTTGACGGTACCTTTCTCCGCCGAATTTTGATTTGCACTTCAATTTGGTCACCTACTTTGCATGAATCATTGAACTATTTTGTAAGTGTTCGCCGTAGTGAATTGTACTCGAAGCGCTGGAACGGAAGTGCACTGGTCTATCTATTGTAAGAAATCGTTTTTAATGCTAATAGGCGGATGTGGTCTGATTTTCAATCAGCGCTGTACATTCATCTCAGAGCGCGCAGAGCTAACCGGATGTTGATAATTTTAACATGTTTTAAGTGTGTCTTGCGAGCGGAGAGTGTTTTGACGAACCTCTTTTGACGCATACTTTACTCGTTCCGGAATACTTGTCATAAGGTCATAACAGATTAATGTGAATTTATTTTTGTCTGAATTTAAATATTTTTTCTTTATTTATTCATCAAAACATGCTGCACCGAAGTAATTTGAGTTGTTACCTAACTGTAAAAAAGTCACATGTCAGTTTCACCTCTTAGGTCATTTGAATGGCTTTTATAGTTCTTAATAGAAATAGATTAATAAGAATCTAAATAAAAACCAACATTCCGGCCCAGTGGTCTGAGTACAGGAGTCACCTTTACCAATTAAAGTGACTCCAGTACTTGTATGATCCATACTGCAGATTAATCTCAGTCCGTATCATATCGTAATATCTGTATCGATTCAATATAGGGAGACGTGTTTCATAACAATACAGCGACTGCCTACGCAGTTGAGTTTCATGCGGTCACCCAGTACTTGGAACACAATATCACCTCAGAGTACATACATACACGTGTGTGTGACATTTGTGCGTCTCACGAGGAAAACAATAATCGTAGTTCAATTTGTGGAATTTCTCAAATATACGTAGGTATCATTGACAATGAGAAGATACTGAAATCCGGTTAAGGATTTGGCCAGATGCCTGCACGTGGAATCCAACATGTAGATACCGTAATGCAAACAAAAGTAGATGAATAAATAGGTATAGCATTTTCGTTTAATATTCACAACCAATTTCTCGTTAACACCTAGTATATTTCTTCCCATAATATATCGGGTACGCGAGGGTAAGCGTACCCTCTGTACATGGGAAATACTAGGTGCAGTCTAATATTTGCAATTTGCATCTGCAAATGAGCCATTTTTGGGTTGTGACAATGAATGTTTTATCCCTTTAATGGGTATTGGCAACATATTTGCCGTCATATAAAAGACAAAACCAAATCAATTAGAAACAAGAAAGATTCAAAATTTAATGCTTTAACAGAGCTGTCAAGTTGTTAAAAGGTTTATCGATTTTTTACGATTCTTGATTACGTAGAAGGAAGAAACGTCACATCGAGCCATTATCTAACGCCACAATAATACAGTAAATAGAAAATAAAACTGCAACAATATCTAGACGTTAAAAAGGATCCGCACTCGGTGTGTGTTTGATAGGTTTACAGTGGGGATTAAACATACACTAAAATACTGGCGCTAAGAAATG
Source organism: Thaumatotibia leucotreta (assembly GCA_025490895.1). Taxonomy (NCBI): domain Eukaryota; kingdom Metazoa; phylum Arthropoda; class Insecta; order Lepidoptera; family Tortricidae; genus Thaumatotibia; species Thaumatotibia leucotreta. The sequence continues at coordinate 3,050 of JALPQI010015820.1, read as the reverse complement.
AAAATTAAAAAAAAGTGCCGATTTACACGCCAGCGTGTGGTTAGTCAAACCCGATTGAAAAAGAGAGACAAATTAGCCACACAAAAAAAGAAAAAAACTACATGCATGTATATTCCTTTATAGATGTAACTGACTTGGTAAAACAGTTATGTTGATTTTAGTAAATTAAACGTAAAAAGATGTGTAGTAACGAGAACTTACTAGACGTTGAACAAACTTTCAGCTTAGCAGAAGTCGCGGCGAAACAACGAGCCCCGAACGGTGGTGTTTTATTATGAAATGTCACCCCGAGCCAGACGGTACATAAATAAGTCTGAATTAACTTGTCTGCGACCTTTGAATTTAACGCGGGAAAGTTCACTCTCACCTCGCACCTCGGATTACTAACTAAAACCTGAATTCATTGTATCTGTCGATAGATTTGTAATGGAATGGTACATCACATAATCAGTCGGGTTTCGTTGATATACCCCTTTATTCTTTTAGACATAATTAGATAAGTAAGACCGATAATTTCAAATATGTACACCACTGAACCAATTTTTAGGTGCTCATTCGGCTAGAAGCACTAGGTAGCTGATATTAGGTACGAATATACATATAAAATGATCCCACTATGTCCTAACAGCAGGCTTAGCACATGATGGGTGCGACAGTATGTCACCGCGAGATAGATCTCCCGTCCTTCACTAGCTATATTAACAAAAGAGGGACGGATAGACTATCTCGCGGCGAGATACTGTCGCGCCAATCATGTGCTTAGCATACAGATGTGCTTACCATAGAAAAAATCAACTACGAAAGACTGGTTGTCACGGGACTCGAACCCGTTTAAAAATGATATAAATCACGCAGAAAATTAACTAATATAAAAACGGGAAACAATATCTCTTGAACCTAAGGGGTGTACCGATAAAAAACTGGCAAATTCAAATGAAAAAATCGGTCCGATATAGTTAGGTAGCTTTAATTTCATGCTTTGGAAATTAACCAGGAAGTCTTAACTTAGCTGACTGTAGTACTTTTGTGTCACTACTGCATTTCAGGTACTCACAGTACAGCTTCTTCGAAACCTCTTCCAAACTATCTGTTCCAAACATTTTTTTCTTTTTTTGTATGCAGTTTTCTAAATTATGGGACTGTTGTCAATATATCTGGCTATTCTTGCCGTGTTCCTTAAGATATCCTTGACTTATGCATACTATCCTTCTTACTTTTTGGCACTGATTTCGCTTCATAAAACTATGCCAAAGAGACTAAGATTTGTATAGGATTAAATAATTGATTAAAGACCCATAAACATTTCACATAATATGTGACATAATTATTTTCACAGAGTATTACTGCGCCCAAGGAAACCAGAAATAAATATAGGTCACTTCTGCAGAACACGAAATCGTGCAGTGGAGAATAAAAAAAGAGCTTGGAAAAATAGATTTCGAAGGGGTTCTGGAGAACTTGTATTGTGAATACTGAAATTGCAGTAGCAACAAAAAACCGGCCAAGTGCGAGTCGGACTCGCGCGCAAGGGGTTCCGTACCATTATCAATTTATTATTAAAAAAATACAGTTAAATCAACCTACCTCAAAAACTATAGGAGATAATTTTATCAAACCAAAAATCGTTGATAGAGTTTATTAATATGCATAACATATATTTTTTTCAGAATTTTATATCGCGTAGTTTAAAAAATAGAGGGGGGGGGACACATTTTTCAGACTTTGAGACCTGATATCTCGAAAACGATTTGCTTAAATAAAAATGTGATGTATAAACCTTCATATCATTTTCAACGACCTTTCTATTAATACCCCACACGCTTATGTACAACTAAAAAAAAAATTCTATCCCTCAGTTACATGTATGGAGGGCCCCCACCCCAATGGTTTTTTTTACAATTTAGTATCACATTCCTGTAGCGGTTCATACAACACATATCCTTACCAAATTTCGTTACTGTAGCATTTATAGTTTCCGAGTAAATTGGCTGTGACAGACGGACAGACGCACACAGGGGTATTTGACTCAAAAAGCTGGCCATAATTATTTCTTTACGTTTTTTCGCATTTTATACTTAAATATGACTTTTATATTAAACGAATTTATTTTGGACCGCTTTTACACCTTGGCGGCATGATTGGGGAAGTCAAATTAATTTTGCATAGGTATTTACACATTAACTATTAACAAAATGTATGGTTTTTCTTACTCTGATGATGCGTCCGATCGTTACTCAAAATATAATGTCAGATCATCATCATCCGATATAGCATTAGTGTCTATATGTGGGGCAAGCATCATATTTCTGGCAGCAGAGCTAAAAGGTATTAATGTTTTCGGTGGCTTAGGCCTGATGCTATTGAGAAGTGGATCGGAAGTAAGTAACAGCCGATTGAAAACGTCTCAGTAACACTGCTCCCTCGAAAATTTTCTTGAAAAGCTATTCCTGAATTCTCCGAAGTGCTTGTTCCTAGCTTCTGCGGCTTCTTCCGATAAATTTCCTATGGGGAGAAGGGCATGCTTCATAACAATAGATCTATGCATCTGAATTTTGTAAACAGTTGTTGGGGTCAGTGGCTTCCAAGGATATACTCTACATAGAATGCCGTATCGTCGCAATATGACTCAAACTACTTAGGTCTACTCTTTGTCCACTCGAGATTACTTCCAGCTCAATAGCAAATCTCTTTGTCAAATCGTGGTCGATTTCCTTTTGATATTCAAAACTTGAAGAGATCTCGGGATTAGAAAAAAAACGTCTGCTGGTATCCCTGTTTTGGCATATCGACTATAAGTCCTAGTCCGACCTAATCTTAAATTCCGACTTTAAGCGGGAAAATATACGAAGAAGTTCATCATTTGATTGATCTTATGGGAATGTAGCAGTAAAAATACTCAAAACTTCATCTAGCTTCTTTAAAAATTTTGTCGCCTTACACCTTACATTCTTGACCCATGCAAAAAATGTATTCTTCGATCACAACTCTAATACCAGACGAACCTGTGATGCTAAATCATTAAATTTATTTTAGAACCGCAAAACCAACTT
>JALPQI010015819.1:0-36854 GCA_025490895.1 Thaumatotibia leucotreta | reverse complement strand
TTATCGTATACACTATTAGACTATGCCCGTTACCATAAGATGGGAAGATACCGGTACATATTATTTTCCATTTTTCTGTCTGGATTTAAAGCAATGTTAAGTTGGTATAGAATAGATCTTTAAGCATTTGAACTATAATTATGTTCCGTTTGAACGCTTGTGGAAGAGTAGTGCAGTTATGTATTATTACCCTGGTGTGTTATTTAGTATAGTAATAAGATAAACATCCTCTTGTGATCCCAGGAGGAGTCTAAAAGGGATTGAAGCAATATAATATTGAATTTTGTAAATCCATAACAAATCACACAACCCTTTTTACCCAAACGTCTCGAACCTGTATGCGGATTACATTTTACAAGTACCTAGCAAAATATCCAATAATAATATTGCGCTACACGCTCCCTCCCTGACGTACAATATGTACTGTAAATATTTCTTGGCATTATATTACAACGAAATAATGCTAGTAGCCATACAAGAGGGAATTTTGAAAATGGTGCATTTAAAATTCAAAATACCGGTGCTAACACGAATATTTAAAGGAAATTCGCTATTACATTTATAAATATTAGCTAAAATTGAATTTTATTAGTAATACTATAATACAGCGCTGTCGGACCCTGTCAATAAAGGCTAAGTTATAACATTAACTGAATTCAGTAAAATATTTAAGCGAAACCTATGAACAAAAGGCACCAACTTTTAGTTTAGATGTGCTTAAGCAGCAAAGCACACATACTTAAACCAGAAAGAGATTTTTTAGAACCTGTAACAGTGTACTGTTTGATGCATTAACACATATTACCTTATACATCTGATATGGCGTTATGATAAGAAATTCATTTAACAATACATAATATTTTTGGCTAAGCAACTTTTAACTAGTAGGGACAAAAACAGATCTTTTTATAGATATATGAACATTAGGGGAGTACCCAAATTGATTTATTTGTCTTTTAAATAAGCAGTTTCTGTCCCTACAGCTTATGCATAAAAAAGTAAAAACTTACAAATAAATTTCGCACATACAAATGCTAACAGACCAACGAAACAACTTAAATTATGATATCATATGCTTACAAGTTATAAATTGAGCAAATTAAAATAACAACAACAATAATGAACCACGATAATTACACTAATGAGTATAAAATAATATTTAGTACTTGATTAATAGAAACTGAATGTATACAATACAACGATAAATCAACGTTATTTTCTAATTGCTCATAAATTTGCATTATTCAGAATAAACGTTATTGACAGTCTGCCAGAGCAGCGGCGATCGACGCGCAACAGAACCGCGCGAAGTGCAAGTCGCGTGCGCGTGCACGTGTGTGTGTGTGTACTACGCGAGTGCACTAATATCTACACCTGCATCCCTCCATTGGCGAAGCCACAGCATGCCTGACTTACATTTGCACAAAAGTACACTCCCAATTTTAATCACAGCTATAAAATCTCTTCTCTTTATTAACTTTACGTCTTTTCTTTACCGTCTCTTTCCAGAGCTATGACTACCTATTTATCCTATTAATATCTGTGTGGTACTTAATGTACAAAGCTCTATACATTGTCTTAATTGCGACTCATTACACTATAATATAATTGATTTTATCAAAAAAATTATTGCTAGTTTAATTTATTTCAAGCAATCCCACACAGAATAGATAATTTTTAAAAGAACACGAACATAGAATGAAATCAATTTTGACTAGAATATATAAATTTTAAAATGTCTTTTTCATCAGAACAGGTTGACTAGCATAACCGTTATATCAACAAAATGAAATGTTCTTAATTTATCAGTACTATACCTTCACATTCAAATCCATACATAAAATTTTAGTCACAACTTTGGCACAATCATTCATTATTAATGTCTATAATTATTTACTGAAATACTGAAGGGGAAGACATAGGGAAAATATGTTATTGGGATATGTTTCGAGTCTATATTGTAAATCTAATAAATTGTGAATCTTATTACCTACGATGCTAAATTAATAGTGTGTGAATACATTTGTAAATATTTGCTTTAACTTGACACTTTAATTATTAAAACGTATTTAAAACTGACTGTACGCTTATAATTAACTTATAAAATATTGCTTATTTACGTACGAAATACAAGTTCAAATTAAAACGTTGGCACTGCATTTTTGTTGTCTTGTGGCACAAAAGTTTGTTGATTTCCGTGAAGACAGAACAATCATTGGAAAGCATGTTATGTATTACACTGGTCCTATACTTACCTTAACCTACAATATCCTAAGCTTTTTTTTTACTTTTTTTGGAAATATGTCGATTACCACAGGACTATCTATATTGATCTAGGACTAAATACGATGAGCAGTCTGGAGAGGGTGATAAAATAATTCAAATTAACTTTTATACGTTACATTTTAAACATTAACTACATACTCTCAGAATAATTTATCATAAATCCACAACAATATTAATGTTAAACAAACTTTAACAATCTTTGGCTTTGATCCCTAGACCAATATTATTTATTCGACTTATTTTTTCGAGTAGCCGATGCACATATCGCGTATGTGTTTTAGAGATCTTAGTAATTCAAATGTAAAATAAATTAGAAGACTATCACATTTAACAACTCTATTTTTATAAACCTAACGTCTGATTGTGATCGAAGACGACTCTAAATGATGCACTGAATGTTCCTTCGCCTCTATCTCCGCTTTTAATGTAAGTTTCTTAAAGGATTTGATCCCATCGGTTTCGTATCGCCGCGCCGCGCGCGAGCGGCGCAACTGTTACTGTAACACCTAATTTCCAGGTCATTACGATTATTTATGTACAAATATTGTCTTGAACCCTCTCACTCTGTTCGCTACTCTAACGCTACGCTACGCCAGCCAGCGGCTCGAGGTCGATAGCGCTCTACGACTACTATACGCCGACGCTCGACTAAACGTACTTTGAACATTTTATTTATTTGTGGTCAGTACTGATCATAACAAAATCAAATTCAACAGATAATTCAAATACTCGACCGCTTAACTCCATAGTAAATTCGATCAGCTTAGCTAAATCCTGTTGCATACATTGTTATTATAATAATAAATTAATAATCCGTGACCAGCGAGCTCCAGTGAAGTTAAAACATAATACCAATCGTTAGCTATAAAATAAGTGCTTTGTGTTCTCGTCGCTGCCCACGGATTACTCACAATTTTTAATGTCAGTCGCTTACATTTTTGGTTGCCAAAATTACGCCGACCTTTCATAATCGATTACTTGACCGACCTCTCCGAACAATCAATTAAATACAGTGGAGAATAAATATAAGAATATCTAAAATACTTATAAACTCGTAACAAATGTAAACATACGTTCAGCTAGGTATCTAGTTTGCCAATAGCTTCCCCTCTCGTTTTAGAGATTCATTGGTCTTCGCACTCACTTGAAGAAATATATCGGAGCCAAAGTCCCGTACTGCGGTGGCAGGTAGTACGCGCGGTCGTAGATCTTGCCCGCAACGGACGCCTGGCCGCGGAGCCCCGCTCAATGGATCGGCGCCTTCACGATGTGGTTCGGCGCGATGTAGTGGTACCCGGGCAGCGGCAGCCCTGCAGTCTCCATCGTGATCCTGCAACACACCACACACCCTTCAGCCGAGCCGCTAACCAACATTCAACAAGCTAAACTATCATTTCTTCAACAGGTGAATTCGAAATACAATTCCATAACTACACGACCTACATTGTATAAAGAATGTTAGAAGAATCAGACTGTTACAAAAATGCTAGAATGAATGTGATATAACAATATGGACTCGGAAATGGAATAAAGAGGAAACAATGTGAGGGCAAAGAAATTCGATTTTCCAAAAATTATAAACATGCCATATGTGTAAACCCCAATAGTGATTGGATATTCTAGGACGTAAATTAAAATGTAAAGGAAACATCTTACCGGGACATCGGATCCGGTGAGCTGAGGGGAGGTACTCGTGGGCGTTCGGCGGTTTCGGTTGGTATCACGGGAATGTGTGGTGCCTGGGTAGGCAGGATAATGGCGTGGGTTCTTGAATAGGAGGCTTTAGATTCGGTTCATTTGACACATTACCTGCGCTTCATAAGATAACTGCGTAGACAACGGTAAAGAAAACTAACGCACATTATTATTATTTTTATTAAATATGTACTTGTAACAATACACTTTTACTTAACGATTCTAGCGAGTAATATAATTCCTGAAACGATATGAAAAACGTTAATTAAGTGCCTTAAAATTAACATGATTTATCATTACAAATAAAACTGATCTCGGCGGCGGAATTACAAGTACCGTACAAACACTCCATTGGACCTCGATTTTAATTTTGCACTAACTAACTAAAGGCAGCGTAAAGGCAATCTATTTGCTAGATGAATCATCTTGCCTTTACCTCGCCAACTGGTACAAATACACAACATCTACACCTACTGTGCAAGTATCAAAGACAAAATTCGCAGAAGTAGCACTAACTACAATGCTATTGAATTTAGCTCTTCTTAAACATTATCATACAAATCCAAATTGAATGGCATCAGAATATACAAGGAAACCAAACGATAAGCGCTCTGCCATTTTTTTTTAAACTGTTTTACGATATTTATCTATTTGTACATAATATAAGATTAAATTAATTTCATTTTATTCGGGTACTTTAACTATACTGTACAAAAATAATAAAAAGTATGGACCTCCCTTAAAAATTACACGCGAGTCAATGTATGTTTGAGACTCATTTTATTGTATTTGTTAATTTTTTTTTGCCGAGTCCGTGCGTGGCTTCAATATTATTATAAATCCAAGGCCAAAATCAGGGGCTTCATAGCTCTAAGATGATACAGGAGTACTTGAGAACTTGCTCTACCGCACATCTGACGAATATGCAGTAGACAATCAGTCATGAGTATATTGAGTATTAGTACAAAATATGCAGAACCCGCTACAATCTGAATATAATAGAAAGTGTAAAAGTGTAATGCAAACTTTTGAGCAGACAAAGTAAATATCTGGCATTAATTCATAAGTACGAATAATAGTTTGGTAATTAATATGAACATGTAATGCCAATTACAAAATGGCAAAGCGCTTTCATTCTTGACGGCCAAAAATACGTATCTTTCGAATGGCAACAATTACAAAGTCAGAAGTCAATTACATGACATGACAAAATTACTAAAAAATTTAACTTGAAATATCAAACAAGAACCAAACGACGTGTATTCTAAAACAACACAGTGTTACGATTTTCGTGTTTTAAACAACTTTACAATACAGTGACCATCAAAAATACTTCCCAAAAAACTTTATTGCTTTACAGAAACGTTTAAAATTCTATTCGAGATTTTGTAACTATTCAAAGATCTAAAAGCGAGTAATTTTGAAGTATAGTTTGATGTTTTAGCTAGACACCCTGTATTTATTCAAATAGAAATATGTACAATCTTTCATACGCGAAGCATTGTATTTCCAATATAATAATTATAATTTAAGCATCTATGTACTTTCTACTATTGTCACGATCCCTAGTTATCGATAGTCATCATAATTTATTACACGTTTAATTGTTTATTGAGGCAGTATACCAAAATTTAGAACTTTTTTTAAATTATTATATACCAACACTAAAGGCTGAGGCATGTTACAAAATAATGTTTCCAAGTTCTGTCTCATTTCCACCGCGAATGTTATATAAGAATAAGGTATAAGGCGAGTGATATAAGAATAAGGTAGGCTTCCATTCAAAAACATTGAAAATCACCCTCCGTTAAAATTATACTGAGTTGCATTTTAATAATTGAAATTCACTTTGAAAACAGTGCCACATGTTATTAAATATTAGATGATATAATTCCATTGAACATGAATACTGACAAAAACATGTTAACCTGGAAATGGTTCTAATTTTGTAGCATTATCAATAAAATATTAACGACATGTATCGATTCTAGATAAAATACTAATGAAGTTACGATAAAATACTAACGAAAAATACGTTGCTAGTCGCACCCTTGCATAAAATATTCCTCATAGTAGACCTACAGCTTTTTTAAGAACGATACTATTATTCCTAATATGAAAGTTCCCGCACAGCAATTCTATAACCTTTTGTTAAAAAAAATACATTGGCAAGTCATAACAGCTTAACAGCGTTTTTGTAAGAAAGCTTATACTGTAATTTTTTTACAAATACATGTATGCCTTTTTCGTGAAAGTAAAATCAAATAATCACTCGACTAGACATAACTATTTGTACCTATGAGTACTTTTTAAATCCATTGTCAATGGATCTTTAAACTAAAAACGTTTGCCGAATACTTTAAATCCACTTTTTTATTTTGTAAATGCAACGGTATTTTGGTTTACACAAACAAAGACTACACAATACTATAGCAGATACGCCAATGTTGAAACAAACACGTTGCCGAAATACTTTAACCACGCGGTGTTATTATTTTCTGATTCTTTCGTCGCGGGTGAGCAGTGAGGTTAATCGTAAGGTTGTTTATCGCGATTGATGTACGACATCGGATAACGGTGACTTGGTCGCCCACGACAATTGCAGTAGACAACTTCGCTAATACAATACTTACGCGAGAGGTCGCAAATTTGTATTTCGCTTGAATAACTGCGATCGCGTCATATTATTTTTATTCAACGTTTGGCATTTCAAAGAATAAGTCTTTGAATGTAATTTCTCATTCTTGTTTTATTGCAATAGTATTAAGTAATCTGTGTTATCACACTAATGATACATACCTACCTAAAATGAGAAAACTAATATTAAACTTATAATGAAATACGAATTGCATCGTAAAGAAACGCATCCATTGTTAATTTCATGAATGTCAGTCGTCTTCAATTAATTATAATTACATGATTATCAACTCCTTTAGTCAACTTATGCGACGTATAAATTATTTTGACGTCTTAACCTACTCGTATTTTGATTTCTGGAATTTAGTTTGCGATAAGTCCAATTTATACATATATATCTATACAGTGTGCCGAACATTATAGTTCTTTAGATAAAATAAATAATGATGTATTCACGAATGATTGATGATTTAGTCAGTTCTCGTAACCTAGGTTACATCTGAAATTGGAGTGATTTATGAAACATTGCTCATTAGCTTCATCATCTCCCTATTATAGAATCGACTACGAATCGTCGTATGCAATCGTAAGTTTTTAAACGAAGCTTTCCCTTTCGGGCACTTTCAAATTTCATTTTGATTTTATAGATAGATTCAGACCCGTCGTCAGTACGAAAAACTAAGTTTAAAACCGAACGACCACACGGTCTATCCTAAACGACGCCGAACTAAACCCTAGCGTGCAACCGACGATACAGCCTCCTAATAGGGGTTGTATTTGTTCCGCTCTTTAGACGTCTTCGTGGGCGTTTCGTCATCGTTGCGACGGAAGGGTTTATGGTTGCGGTGTACGCCCGTCGTTTGGACGGGTTGCTGAGGGGAGCCTGAAAGGAGGTCGGTTAGGCCTCCGAGCGCGGTGAGGCTGTTGAGAGCGCCGAGGGCGCCTGTCTTGGTGAGCAGCTGTGCGAGAGGTATGGCTGATGCGAGCGGGCTGGAGCTGGTACCGGCGCCGCTTGTCCCGGAGCCCTCTAGATTCGCCTTCTGAAGCTCCACACTGCGGGAGCGGGACAGGATTTGTGAGGTTAGGCGACTAGCGGGGACGGCTCGACGTATAGGATAGGCACGTGAGGTGAGGTTGATGACGGATTAGGATGTATCCTTCGCTGTAGATCTTTTTATTAAATCACTAGCGACCCTCCCCGGCTGCGCACACTATACCCACATAAAACCCTCCCCTTGAATTACTCTACCTATTAAAAAAAATCTCATCAAAATCCGTTGCGTAGTTTTAAAGATTTAAGCGTACAAAGGGACATAGAGACAAAGTGACTTTATTTTATACTATGTAGTGAAGTAGTCCATACGATAAAAAAAAATAAGGCGATAATATGTCCTTTTGATCTATTGCATTCGTTGTAGATTCCTACTGAGAGGAAGCGCAACTAAGCCGGCGTAGTAAGATTTACTTGTCATCATTATATATCTCATCGTTTATTTTAAACGTACCTACATACCATAAATATGTACTTGGAATATCATTATACCTATACATAAAATAATAGTTCGTAAAAATTAACTGATAATTTATTCTCAAACAATTAAAAACTTCGAAAACACTTATGAAAGTGAAGTGAGGGATAATAATCCACTATATGGGTATTATGGGTTCGTTAGGGATTTGAGATGTTTCTTCGTCTGTGGCACATTTATTATAATATTGTTGATTCAACGACGCTTTGGACTGACAAGCCGCGAAACTTCATATTTATTCATGACGCCGAAATGCGACAAAACTCTTTAGCAAAATTCCTTTGCAGACTTTCGACCTATTTTTTATACGCTAACGTCCTCTAGGGAATTGAATAGACATAATTTAGAGAAGTTTTTTATTCCAATGTATACAAGGTTGTAACCAATTACGTCAGTTAACAGAGTTATCCCGGAAAAAAATAGCAACGTTTTTTTACACCAACCCAACCTCACATACATTTTAAAATAATGAGTCATCAAAATGATTTTCCCAAAAAAATCGAGCCGACCCGTCAAAAGGTAAAGATAAATCAGAGGATAATCGTGGGATGTTAAAATAATTGATTCTCAGGGGCCAGGCGTGACTTAAAACGGAGAGGTAAGTCATTTGGTAGGCAAAGGATGAGGCAAGTGTGTGTTTTGTGTGTGTACCCTCGTTTGACCTACAATACTTTTGGTCGAATGTATCTTTTCGTCGAATGTTTTATTAATTATCTCTTTATTGATCAGCCTAGACAGTTTGTTGTTAAAACACCTTAAAAATAATACAACAAACTGAAAAGTTCCCTAGATTTAAGATATGATATGATCATGAACAGAGCAAGCGTTAACCTTTTCGAAGCCACGTCAAACACAAAAGCTGTCACTGAGACGCCACGTCAACAAAATTTAATTTGAATTTTACGCACATGCGTTGCGGTTTATTGTTTGACCATGACTTATATATCGGTCTTTGGCGTTGAACCTGCGGTGCCAATATATCAGTCATTAGCGTCAAAAAGGTTAAAATAACTGCCATGAAATACCTTCGACCGTGTTAGTTTGTTTAAGTCTGGCGCAGGCAGTGAAGAAAAATGTATATTTTTCTTTTTGTGCGATTAGAATAAAACCTTCGACGAAAATTATTCCGACAAAACATTTCGGCCAAGTTGAGGTCCGTATACCAGTGCACCTTACCTCATATTGATGAGATACTGAGCTAGCGCGACAGAGTCAGGGTTGCCAGAGATGGTGATGGTGCGGTCGGTGCTGCCGCCCTCGCGTTCTTCGCAGTTGGATATCCGGATCATGGCGCCGGAGATCTGGCGGATCTCTGCGATCTTGGTGCCTCCCTGTGGAAGTTAGATGTTGTATGATGATGGTGTACTCCTCCCAGCGATCAGTGTCGCAGTCTTGCAGTAAAACGGTCATCTTGGCGCTCGACGGTCTTTAACAGCGTCAATAATTTCGAAGAAAACCGCCTGATCACCTTAGACGTTAAAAGACAGCTACGTAAGGAAAGACCTAAGCCCTCCTACGCGTACACATATAATGCAGCTGGTCAGCTCTATTGCTCTGATTGCAGAAGAGTATTTAAAACAAAGTTCGGCCTAGCCAGCCATATCAGGGCTCACAGTAGACAACGTCCATAGAGTTTATTTGGGGTCGCCGTCATCGAAAACGATGAGGAGGACTATATATAGATGTTGTAAACGATGATGGGAAAGAGACTGAGACGAATGAGTAAATACTGGGTGTTACACGAGCCACTGAAAAACTTGAACGGGGTGATTTAGTAGGCTATACTGAACAACGTTTACTATGTGGCCAATCACGAAATAAAAAAAAAAGTCTCTTTCATACATTTTGACCGATCGATCACATTTTGTATGAAAGAGCCAAATTTTTTTTTGAGATTTCTGGATTAGCTCTATAGTAAAAAGTTGTTCAGTATAACCTACCAAATCACCCCGTTCAAGGTTGTATAATAGATGAGTCGAGGGTTGCCTGGTGAACCCCGATAAATCGAGATACTATTCATTGAATGAAAACCTAACGTAAGTGTCCTATAGTTCGTATTTCAAAAACCGGTTTGGCTCATTCACCCCATTTCCCGTTGTTGGAGCTGCAGGTTAATTTTCCTGCTGCATTCCCCTATTGCTTCCTTATGCTTGTAAGCTACGAATAAATGAAACGGAAGCCGCACGCCATACTAAATTGCCTTTCAAAACGGTCCCGAATTTTAGTTGACAAGTTTCACCCCCACTTCAATGCATTACGGTAATGAATGAATTTCAATATCAACCTATAAAAAATTAAACCACCATTAACACGTTCGCCTCCGGTGCTGTATCACTAATTCCTTATACTACGCCGATCGAAATTATCTGATAGAAATCCTATGCCAGTGACACGCATGTGTGACCGAAAAGATTGTACTCCTATGCCGGTGACACAGCACTGTGTCAAAAACGTTCGTATTTCGATGCCACTGGCATAGGAGTGAGAACTTGATTAATGCTAGTGGCATAAGAATAAGATTACTTTGATCACGTATGTGTGTCACTGGCATAGGAGTACAGTTTTTTCGGTCACATATGTGTGTCACCGGCGTCGAACGTGTTAAAAAATAGTTGTGAGTGGTCCATCAAAGTTTTGATCTATTCTATTTGTCAAAGATGTTGTGCCGAAATAAGCGCGTTATTAAGACAAGCGCTATGCCCTGCCTATCTTCGCCAATTGAACAATCGTTTTTGGGGCATTTTTGAGCTGGCGTTAGACATCCATGTTATATATTATATGGTCGCAGCATGTAAGAGATGCAGTTTGCAGTGTGGTGACGGCAGTAAGAATACAATTGTCACTACCCCAACTCTTCCAGCGGGAGTCGTAAGAGTCGACTAAGGGATTGAAGTGCCACTGATCATACTTTGATTAAAATTTGATTGATGACGGACAGCAGCGTCATCAACATCATAGTGGACACATTACTGCAATCGCCAATCCGCTTGCCCAGCGTAGTGATTATGGGAATTTACCTGCTAATGGGTCTATACGCAGTCTATGTATAGTAGTTGATAGGAGAGACCTACGTCCAGCAGTGGACTGAGATAGGCTGATAAGGTGATGCAAAGCCCGGACGACGGGTGCAAAAATGAACTTTTCACTAGCCCTTGATGAAATATCGACTATTCTATCGACATCCATATGAACAATTATTCAATTTGAAATTTATAGATTATACTTATTATGTTTCCCTAGTAGTTCCACTTCTTTCCAGATATCAAATTTTATAAGATTTTTGAAATTGAAACCACCAACTTTTTTAGTCAACACATTCTGATATTTCTTGTCAATAATTTCGCCTTGAGGGTGTAAAAGTTATCTTAACAAGTGCACTTTGAACTTTTGAACGATATTCAAGCTGGTTTTTAGACTTTAATTTTGGTTTTGTAACTGTTCTATGGTACTGGGTATTATTGACATATTGTTTATCAATTTTAGATCGCAATGCCTCTGATTACGTACAGTTGTATAAATTACTATTGATCAATATATTTCTAATTCATAAAATGTTGGTACGGATGTCGATAGAATAGTCGATATTTAACTAAGCACTAGTGACAAGTGCATTTTTGCTCCCGTCATCCGGGGTTTGGATGATGTATGTAAGAGATGTATTACCTTTCCGATGATGCACCCAATAAGCTCATTGGGCACGGTCATCTCGTGCGACTGCTGGTTGGTGGCGGGCTGGTTGCGCGACTGGTTCGACGTGCGAAGCTGCGATCCCGCCAACGCGGCCAGAGCTGCTTTGAATTAAATTATTTTTAGTATGAGAGTAATAGCTCTCCGAATCGCTAAACTGAAGTGGCAGTGGGCGGGGCACATTGCGCGTAGAACCGATGGCCGTTGGGGCGGGAAGGTTCTTGAGTGGCGGCCACGTACCGGAAGGCGTAGCGTGGGTAGGCCCCCCACAAGGTGGACCGATGACCTGGTGAAGGTCGCAGGAGTCCGCTGGATGCGGGTGGCGCAGGACCGGTCATTGTGGCAATCTTTGGGGGAGGCCTATGTTCAGCAGTGGACGTCTTTCGGCTGATATGATGATGATGATGATGATGAGAGTAACAGTACATTACTATAGAGGACGGGAAACGAAGGGTTAGAGGCCTAGTAGATATATCTAGCCGAGGGAACTGAGGCCAGATAGGGGTGCGCGGCCTGTGATCCTGTTTCTCGCCGAGATTTGTATAGTGCTTTTCTTAAACTTGCCATGAAATAAAACAAACTGATTTCGCCGAACCATACTATTTCATTTGTAAATATACAAATAGTACAGTATTGTAAAACATTAAAAAAAACATTCGCGCCTAACTTTTTTTAAATCTGTTTGAGCTATTCTTTTACCTGGTGGTATAGACATTAGTGCTAAGGTTATTTATGTTTTCTGTGGTTGAATGTCAAGATCTAGTGGTACTATTTGACGTTTCAAAACAAAAGACAGTCTGTTTGCAGTCCTAGGTGTGAAATAAATACATGAAATCTCTTTACATATCAGCTTAGCACATGACACCGGATATATAGTATTTCCGGGATTAATTTTAAGTAAGTAACATCAACATTCCGTAGCAAGTTTGAGAAAACACATTTTATTAACACGTTCGCCCCCGGTACTGTTTCACTAAATCCTAATACTACACCGATCGAAAATTTCTTATTAGAACTCCTATGCCAGTGACACGCATGTGTGACCGAAATTATTGTACTCCTATCCCGGCCAGACAACACTTGTGTCAAAAATGTTCGTATTTCGATGCGACTGGTATAGGAGTAAGAACTTGATTTATGCTCGTATGTGTGTCACTGGCATAGGAGTCAGAATTTTTTGATCACAGACGCTGTGTCACCAGCGTCGAACGTGTTAACCAACTTCAAAAGAGGAGGTTCTCAACAGGCATGATGAATGGCAAGGCAAATCAACTTTTTTAGAACTGGTCAAACTATCGCCATTATTAAGTTTTATATGAAATACACAAAAGGGACGTCACGTTTGTATACTGCCAAATGACCTACTTTTTTCAGTTATTTAATAGAAGTTCTGTACAAAAATTAATGCAATCTTCATTTTAGTAAATTATTACTCGTGTATTATGTATTTACGTCGTGCATAATGTAAAATAAAATTTATCCCTATTAAATTTTTTTTGTATGTATGTTACTTGATATGATATCGCCGAGAATCGTGAACCGTTACCTAATATTTTCTGTGAGTAGCCAATGGTTTGCGCATATAATTTAAAATAGTTATCATCTTGTGGAACAGCTAAAAATGTTTTTTTTTTTCGTTCAATGTCAAATCAAAGTTCAAATCCCACCTCCGGAGTTGGTAACTCTCTCTTTGGTACACCAGTCTTTCATTTCATCATCATCATCATATCAGCCGAAAGACGTCCACTGCTGAACATAGACCTCCCCCAAAGATTGCCACAATGACCGGTCCTGCGCCACCCGCATCCAGCGGACTCCTGCGACCTTCACCAGGTCATCGGTCCACCTTGTGGGGGGCCTACCCACGCTATGCCTTCCGGTACGTGGCCGCCACTCAAGAACCTTCCCGCCCCAACGGCCATCGGTTCTACGCGCAATGTGCCCCGCCCACTGCCACTTCAGTTTAGCGATTCGGAGAGCTATTTCGGTTACTTTGGTTCTGCTGCGGATGGTCTCATTTTTAATCCGATCACGCAGAGAGACTCCTAACATAGCCCTCTCCATTGCCCTTTGGGTGACTTTGAGCCTTCTTATGAGACCCATTGTAAGCGGCCACGTTTCAGTACTGTATGTCATCACTGGCAACACACACGAGCAAGGCAAGGCGAGTACCTCACTCACCTTCGATTCGCTGACGATATAGTAGTCTTGGCTGAGACCTTGGAGGACTTAAGTACTATGCTCGTTGACCTCAGTAAAGCCTCCGAGCGAGTTGGTCTTAGGATGAACATGGATAAGACGAAAATCATGTCGAATTCCCATATAGCACCAACTCCCGCAATAATCGGAGACTTTACACTCGAAGTTGTAGACGAATATATATACCTAGGGCAAACTATTCAGTTAGGTAGGTCCAACTTCGAGAAAGAGGTCAATCGTCGAATCCGACTCGGTTGGGCAGCGTTCGGGAAGCTACGACACATATTTTTGTCCAATATTCCGCAGTGTTTGAAGACGAAAGTCTTTAATCAGTCTTTCATTTGATAAAAGTTAATTGCCAGGCTATAATATGCTCAAATGTTGAGGAGGCTTTAGAACCTCTTGTGCACTCACTGTATGCGATTTACGATTATTGGTTCGTATTGTTATGTAATTACAGGTTATTTTTGGCACATTCGCACATCCTTGTGAGCGAAAGCATCTATACTTAACACGTTACTTAGATTAAATTACTATTAGGCAAAAGGTATTACTTAAGACACTAATACAACAACTAACATGTTAATTATCCAAAATCTAAGTACTTGGCAACTACAAACTAAGTTAGAACACGCTGTATTCCAATAGGCATTATTTACATAGTAAAATTTAAATATGTGTATCCAGTTTTCGTATTGACTATACATAATCTAATCCCATGCAGCGAAATAAAATTTAAACAAAAATAAAATTATGTATCAAGATAAATTATGATATGAATCTCAGCTGACTTTCAGTGGTGTTAATTTTGTTAGGTTTTTATTTAATCTAGCTACAAATTAAAAGGGACATAGAATTAGCGATTAAATTAAAACATATTTGTTAGAGCAGTGGCTTATATGTCGACACATGTGTCTGAAGATTACAGACGCTATCAGATATGTCGGAGCTACCACGGTGCTCATTAGTACATTGTGCATCAAGGGAGGTAAGTACGGAATCACTAACGAGAGTGTTAGAAGCCCGACGCCGTTAGGCGGAGGGTTTTTATGACTCGAGTTAGTATTCCGCTTACCAACTGTGATACATACAATGTTTTTCATCACACTTGCCAACAAAAAAATAAGCTCACAGACATAAGATTATTAAATGACGTACAGACATTTCTATTACTCCCTAGGGAATTACACTTTTCTATTACTCCCGCTACGCACGCAAGCAATGGCGCGCTTAGACAGCAAGTGTGATGAAAAAATATTTATCAGCACGTGCACTCGACGCCATGGCAACAGAGGTCTACTCAGATATTTGTGAGCGCCCAGGCCGGTCCGATTTATCTCAAGGCAACTGTATTGTTTGACGCAATTTCCTATGTTACCATAGAATAAGAAAATTGATAATTTACAAGCGATATTGATGGGGAATTCTAGGCATCGGAACTTTCATCGCACAGTAAGACTAATAGCAAGCTATGGAGTCGACATTCGCCATGAATTTAAAATATTATTCATACTCATTATTTAATTTATCTTAAAATACCTTTATAGCGGTCGTGCACAAGTTATTACGTATTTTAATATGCAATAAAATTGTGTGTATATTTTTTCTATATTACATTACAATTTTATGACTTGAATATATTATGTCAACATTTACAATTATACAAACTAAAGGACAATGTAAAGGAGTACTGACCGCTAATGAAATTGATTAGTATGTTTGCTGGCAGTCATAACGTATCAGTGTCAATCAGTGGTGATTGCAAAAGTAGCGGTATTGATATCTGTAAGTGGTAGATACGTTGTGGAAAATTCCATTATTAGCTATACCTAACCCAGAAATAGCTGCAATTTTGTCGTGGATTGGGCCACAAAATGATTTACAATATGACTATCAAAATCTGCAATAGTGTGCTTGAGCTGTGACTTCACAGTGAGTTGTACTTACAACTCAGCCAATCGAGATATACATGTATTTTGAAACATATCAATAGCATTCTTCATCAAAGAAAATCCACTAGAACTTCAGGCTATATACAAAACTGGCGACCGTCCGGTCGTTAATCGTGGTTTTCTGATACTGTAATGTTCGTGATTTTTCTATTACCCAGCTCAAAAAAGAGAAGTTTAACAAAACCTGTGGTTTATGTTTCGATTGACTGTATGTAAATATGACGACGCATAAAAATTATCACTTTAAAAAATTAGTACTCCTGAGTATTAAAAAGCCAGTAACGTTTAAAATTAATAACATCAAAACATAAAAATTGCTACAATGACTGTATAAAAATGTCTACACTCACATAATGAACGGAAAGAAGTCAATTCGCGCCATTTTTATACCCCGACTTTATTATGTTCCGTCTAACGTAAGTGTGGATATTTTTATACTATGTCAAAATTATATTGGGACGAAATTATACAAGTGGTCATTTTTATACATCGCCTTATTTTCTTAGAATCATTAGGCCCAGCACACACGGTGAAACGCAACTGCAACGAAACTGCAACTACTAGTTACTTTTGAGTTTCATTTGAGTTTATGCCATAGATACCTTTGAGAAACAACACACGACGCAACTAGTTTGAAACCGGTTTGAAACGCGTTGCAGATCAGTTGCTTTGAAACCAGCGTGCAGGAATCTCGTGTCGGATTTCGCGTCTTTTCTGTTCGACAAAATGGCTGACGATGAAAATAAAAATATTCAATTTGTATTGGAAGTCGAGAAACATCCTTGCTTGTACAATACAACACTTTCTGGCTATTCTCGCAGGAATGAGACTGATAAAGCATGGGCTGAAATTGGAAAAATAATGAATATGACAGGCGAGTTGATAATTTTGTTTATTTAATTATTCTTAAATACAATAAGCCGTTGGGCACGTCTGTCTGGTCTCAAAATCGGAATGATTGTGACTAATTTCATCACATTTAGGTTGCGGCGTGTGTGGAAAACGTTTGAAACTGGTTTCAAACCTATAATTTCAAAAGAATTTCGTTGCAGTTGCGTTTCACCGTGTGTGCTGGGCCTTAGTGTCATTATAAGCATAAATCGCTATGGTAAATTCAGAGTAATTTGAATTCACCCCAGACAATACGGAAAAAGTCGCAGTTATTTACTTATTTTATAATTGTAATTATGAAAATTATAATGCATATAATATGGCATATCAGGACTTTGAAGCTCTTATTCCGATAACTTCATGTTCTATGGAAGTATCAAAAGATTTAATATTCAATTCCCGAAAGTATGATTTTGTTCTTTTAACTAATCCAGATAAATTCATTTATGTTTTATATTTATGACACGACACGACCGCTCTAAAAACATTTTAAAATAAATTAAATAAGTGAGTATGAGTATGTATATGATTTTAGATTTATAGCAAATGTCGCCTCCATAGCTTGCCATTAGTCTTACCGTGCGATGAAAGCTCCGATGGCTAGGAATTACTCAATTGCGTATCGAAACTATAAGCCACCGAAAAACAGGGTTAAAAATAAAAAAGGAAAAATTGGGGAATACGTGCTTTTGCCTATACCTGCCGGGTTGAGCCCTCCGGTGTTAGTGGGCGCCAGGCCTCCGAGCCCCAACGCGGCTAGTCCGGCCAGCGGTGACTTGGCTAGCCCTCCCATCTAAAAATAATACAATGTCATTAAAATACCGTTCGTGATGAGAAATTCATTCAAGAAAATGCGCTGTCACTAACTCCTTGCCACTGAGAAGAGTATCCCTCTTATTCATATACGTCTTCTAATTTAGTAAGCCAATGAGTATTGTTCGTCCGTCCGTTTTATAGACATATTGATAAGACTGAATGGGACAAACAATACTTATCGGCTTGGTATAGGAGACATTTATGAATAAGGGAGTATGTTTATTATAACCTTAATTTGGGATGTCAAGTGGCTAATATTGCATCAAGGAACCCAAAAGTGATTAAATCTGATGATTTACTCCCGAGTTTTCGAGTGATTAATTTTCAGTTGTAACCTCACCTGTGTAACAAGGAGCGATTTGCACTTTCGTGAATGAATATCCCGCGAACTCTGAAACCATCGCCATCATCGTTCCAATACTTTTTCATATAGTAAAATTTATGATGACATTTAGACCCACACCAAGAGATTGGAAACGATGTAGACGGCGATTGCAGTGCTCGCAGTCGTATAGTTTTATCAACCAAATGGTAGCAAATAATTTTCATTTCAGCTCCAGCTGCTTGTTTTTCTTCTCTGACATTGCCGGGATGGGAACGCTGGATAGGGTTACCTGGGTAAGAACCTTGAATAAATTAATCTAAGATAATTCGCAAGGAAAATTCACACTACTATAGAAACGTTCGATTTGCGAATTTCCTTAGCACGAGCACGAATCCACTTCGTGAGTTCTTGAATGGTGCTGCCCAAGTAAAATTCACCATAAAAAATCCTGTTTGATGTCTGAAATTGAGCTATGAACACTATACGAGTCACGTTAGCCATGCGTTACCATGGTTAATTAACGGTAAATATCGCAAGTAAACAGAAAAATTAAAACAAAATTCGGAAGAGGCAAAGGCAAAATAAGGAAAGGTGCAAGTACGGGAGTGGTCGAAAACTTGTCGGCAACGATGCACTGTGCGTGAGTTTTCGGCACGAGGGTACCTCGGCGATGCCAGAAAACAAACAGATAAAGCTTTGCGAATGGCTGTTTTAAAATGATCCGTCTGCCACGTACGATCTGTGCTTAATAAATTAATGTGATACAGCTATTTCTAAGGAAGAGCGCTTATGGATACGGGGTCTAAATAAGATAACATTCCATTGGAACGTGCACTTAAGATAAGGGATCGACTTGAGTCGCAAGCGTAAGGAAGTTTACAACGCAAAATAAAATTCATACCTACAGTCCACATCACCGGGGTCTATTCTATTTACATTGTTAATAATTTGCAACTAAAGGGAATCGACACCACACATCCAAACCAATTTCAGGGATTCTGGGGCAGCACCAATCACATGTCACTCTTTATTCATACAACCAGAGATACACTTGCATTTATAATCGGAACGGTTGGAGTCTAATTACGCCGAGTTATATGCCACATTTACACGGATTTAACATTCGCTAACATTTTTCTTTACCGTACAGACAGAACTGGTAAAGAATTCCTACATTCTTAAAGCTAATGGCGAAGAAAAAGGTTAGAAAATACTGGGTCGAGAGTCGTTTCGGGAAGGGGTCTACCACAAGAAACGTCCAATCGAGCATTCAGAAAGTGTAAGTTTTAATTCTACAAGGTATAGAGAAGATGTGGCAGATATACTTGGCATTGCAGAACATCGTCACAATGCACATATAAAACAGTTACGAGAATATTGTTTCAGATTCTTAGTTCGTTATTTGTGGCGATGATTCTGCTATGTAGCAAGCGTAATTTTATCATTCCGAATCCGACTACCAGATTTGGTTGATTGTCAGTAAATACGCGTTGCGGAATAATAAATTATCATTGATCACTTGCATCGATTAGAATATCATTGAATAATTTGCCGCCGCAATTTCCTTAGTAGGTGGGTCATTTAGAGTGAACCCAGTTAATTATGGGATTCTGACCAGAATGTTTATGACGTAAAGAAAAAATTTAAGTATGGTGTTTATCATTGTTTTGTATTCTACTTCGATGCTGTAAGTACAGTATCCGGCGAAAAATATTGTACATCGGTTCTCGGCAAGAGACTTGGCTTCATAGAGGTTGACTTATGTGACGTTTATGCCTTTAGTACAGTTTGTTAGCCAAACTTTTGTAACCAGCTTTGAAATGGGAATGAAATCCCAGTAGGTGGCTTTGGATCGAGACATTACCATTACCGATTTGTAACCAAGTTTAGTAATCAGCTTTGGATGGAAATAGGATCCCGTATTGTAAACTGGTTACAAAATGGGACTGTTCCATTACTGATTTGTAACCACGTTTAGTAATTAGCTACCAAATCCAACTACGAGATGGGAGTTACATTCCATTTTATAGCTGGCTGCCAGGCGGGGAACCATATTTCCCATTTGGAAGCCAGCTACCAAATCTGGCTACGAGATGGGAAAGTTGTTCCCATTTCATAGTTCACTACCAGGCGGGAAACCATATTTCACATTTAGCAGCTAGCTATCAAACGTTACTGAAGGCGTTTATGAAATATTATGTTTGTTCCAAAGTACGATGTGCAATTTTTATCACCGAGTACTGTACGAGTGTGAGCGAGTGTAGTTTTCCTCATTCAATCCATAATTTATCGTAGAACAATTCCGCATCAAATCAGTGCATATGGAAAGGTTAAAATAGACCTCGTGTTCTTCAATGAAGTCCATTTTAAACACCGTGAGAAGGTACCTTTCCGTATGAATTGAGCGGGCCACAGACGATCAGTTTTAACTGTTCAGTTAAAAATAATCTAATGAAATTTTGATTAGATCATCAGTTCAACTGCACAGTTTAAAGTTTTGCCTACACACGTAAGTTTTAACTGAACAGTTTGACTGAACAGTTAAAACTGATCGTATGTGGCCCTACTGTATGCTTAGCCACGTTGCCAAGCGCTAGCGCTTAGTAGCGTATCGTAGTTTTCCCTCTATGTCACTCTTTCATATTAGAGCGACAAAGACAGTTAGCTGCGATTGACGATTAAGCGCTAGCGATTGGCAACTTGGCTAATCATCCTGATCGTATGAACTTAGGTAAGTGCACGGTCGGAACTGCGGAAGCTCACAAAGAACCAAATCTGGATCGCAAGGTCTCTCGGGCGGTGGACTCACGAGGTGGTGATCGTGAAGCGGCGCCGGCAGCAGATGGTGCGGCGGCAGCGCGCCCACCAGCGGCGGTTTCACCTCCAGCAGCGGGAACACCGGCGCGCACACCGTCTGCCGGTCACTACTGTTGCAGCCGGTAGTCATACCTTAACCTAACCTCCCGTTTCGCCCGTGGTTAAACTTTTGAACGGCGTCTGAATAGACCTTGCTACACTATAGTACGGCGGCTCGTGAAGACAATACTAAACACATCGTTGTCAATAAAACGTTGTTTGCGTTATTACGACAACGATACACTATTGTGTATTGCTATATTCCCAGTCAGTAACAAAGTGCGGCCCGCGTCAATTTCGTTAACTACTATGTAGCCTTTGTCTGCTTCTGAAGGTCACTACTGTTGCAGCCCGTTGTCATACCTTAACCTAACCTCCCGTTTCGCCCGTGGTAAAACTTTTGAACGGCGTCTGAATAGACCTTGCTATACTATAGAACAGCGGGAGGCCCGCGAAGGGGCTCCTTGTCTATTTGGTAGTGTCTTGAGACAATAATAAACACATCGTCGCCAAAAAAACGTTTGCGTAATAGTGTATTGCTATATTCCCAGTCAGTAACAAAGTGCGGCCCGCGTCAATTTCGTGAACTACTATGTAGCCCTTGTCTGCTTCTGCCGGTCACTACTGTTGCAGCCCGTAGTCATACCTTAACCTAACCTTCCGTTTCGCCCGTGGTAAAACTTTTCAACGGCGTCTGAATAGACCTTGCTACACTATAGTACGGCGGGCGGACCGCGAAGGAGTCAGTTGTGGCCCGCAAATCTCCTTGTCTATTTGGTAGTGGTCTTGAGACAATAATAAACACATCGTCGCCAAAAAAACGTTTGCGTAATAGTGTATTGCTATATTCCCAGTCAGTAACAAAGTGCGGCCCGCGTCAATTTCGTTAACTACTATGTAGCCCTTGTCTGCTTCTGCCGGTCACTACTGTTGCAGCCCGTTGTCATACCTTAACCTAACCTCCCGTTTCGCCCGTGGTAAAACTTTTGAACGGCGTCTGAATAGACCTTGCTATACTATAGAACAGCGGGAGGCCCGCGAAGGGGCTCCTTGTCTATTTGGTAGTGTCTTGAGACAATAATAAACACATCGTCGCCAAAAAAACGTTTGCGTAATAATAGTGTATTGCTATATTCTCAGTCAGTAACAAAGTGCGGCCCGCGTCAATTTCGTTAACTACTATGTAGCCCTTGTCTGCTTCTGTCGGTCACTACTGTTGCAGCCCGTTGTCATACTTAACCTAACCTTCCGTTTCGCCCGTGGTAAAACTTTTGAACGGCGTCTAAATATATCTTGCTATAGTAGACACGGACGCACAATAGTGAAGTTATTGCCGAAATTAATAGAGGCCCTCAATATTTATTCGACTAGCATAACCTGTGAGACACGCGGTGATTTTCAGCTGAGACTACAATAATTTCGGTATTTTTTTTACATATTCCACATATACGAAAGTGCAAGCTACACCAAATGTGCATTACGACTCCTGCATGTTACTGAAGCCTGGTAAAATTCATATAGTCAGTAAATATTTTTTCATCTGATTTTCAGGTATACTCTTGGGTCGTCTCATTCGTTTTTTGTCGCGTTCCTAAATTTGTCCGATTCTGCTTTCGTCACCCATTCTTCATTCGTCAAGTTAGTCTGCAGTAATTGTCGTCTTTGACCATAATAAGACTCCATCGTTTTTTGTCATTTGGTATTTGGTCGTATTCTAAGTTGGTACCGACTTAAGACTATGGAAATATACGAAAAACATAGATTTAACAGCGAACATGCCGAAAAAAAACTATGACGAGTTAAGAACGAGACGAATTAAGATAAAGATGAACAACAAATTTGACCGAAGATGAGAAAGACCATCGACGATCGTGACGAAAGCAGAATCGGACAAATTTAGGAACGCGACGAAAGACGAACGAGACGACCCAAGAGTATACCGATTTTCACAATTCAAATTAATCTTATTTCAAATGTCATAAGTTATATTGGGGTCACTATG
This sequence comes from Thaumatotibia leucotreta, assembly GCA_025490895.1. Lineage (NCBI taxonomy): Eukaryota > Metazoa > Arthropoda > Insecta > Lepidoptera > Tortricidae > Thaumatotibia > Thaumatotibia leucotreta. The sequence continues at coordinate 13,979 of JALPQI010015819.1, read as the reverse complement.
CTTTAGCATTCACTGCACTAAAGATAAGCCCCATCTACACAATAACAGGTAATACAGCTAACTGCTAATTCCGTAAATTTTGGACGCTACTATTCGTCAACATTGTGTCCGCGGCCTAACCTGCTATTATACAAGTATTAAAATATGCATTCTGATGTTTACGTGAGAATACGATCGCAAACAATTACATACGTATCTGATATGTATTGCCCTTAACATAACCCGCTATTGTGCAAGTAATAAAACCATACATTCGGATGTTTACATGAGAAAACAATCACAAACGATGGTGAATTACGTATTTATCTATTGTATTGCCCTGTTTCCTTATAAATTTGCTACTTACGTCCTGTGCAGGCACTGCGTAATTTCCTTGGATGGTGTATGCTTGCCCTCCCGCGAGGATGACCGGACCAGCAACGTTGGGTTTTGGTCTGTAGGGGATCGTGGCACCTTTTGGCGGACTCTGAAAAGTGGGAAACCAATATAAGCAAGCTGAAGTAATGTTAATATATTTTAGCGATCACGTAATCAAGGATCAGATTCATAATTAGACCCCGGTATCGGAGGTGCAAAATGGTAGCTGTCAAGTTCTAAGGGATGGGGTAAAAATATTTGTGATATCGATAATTAAAGTTACATATCGATAATTTTTCTTTACCATAATAAAAAGCTAAGACTTTAATTAAACGCACCTATTTACGATATGAACTAGGACTATATAATTACAAAATCAACAAAATATTTATTTAATGTTATGAAACATCGCCATAGTTTTTATTGAGGCAATTGTCGATGAACCTTCTGAAGTTTGGGTTTTCGAATTTGGTCCAAAGTATGTTACAACTAACGAAAAACTTAAGCAGATCTCGGTTACAGTTTATATGGTTTTATTTTTTTGTGTTTTCATAGAAGATTGAGTTGCAATGCAAGATATGCAAGATTACAAATATTGGAATGGAATATCCTTTATTAAAAAATCAATATTAGTAGAACATACGTTGTTGATTTTTCTCTTGATGGCAATTTGACTCCATGTGCTTTTTTATATTCCAACATCTCTTATATATCAACATCTATTCTGCAAATTGTATATTAAATGTTTTTCATTCATTTTTGAAGTTCATGGTGTTCAGCAAGAAGTGACTCCACTTTCTATTGTATAAAATATTTTAGGCGAATAGACTCGTAAACACGGCTAAATAATCGAAGACATCGTTGTAAGACTTTGAATATCTATTGACATAAATAATTTATTATAAGTATTTAACATCCCAAAAGTTTTTATTCAATGTTGTGCAACTCGAAACATAATAAATGTAATGGCAACCAGAGATTTGTATTGTAATAGTAATGATTTATATATTAAATGTTAATTATTATCATAGATACCAAAAAAAGGGATACAAATAAATGGTCCTTGTACCTACATAAAAAAAATAATTGTACAAAAAATCGAGTATTAAATGTTAATTATTATCATAGATCCCGAAAAAAGGTATACAAATAAATGGTCCTTGTACAAATGTACAGTAGGGTTCAAAATTGCATGGACAGTTTATGAATGAATTCATTCATAAATTGTTCATGCGATTCTGAACGCCACTGAACATAAAAAAAAAATTGTACAAAAAATCGAGTATCGATATCGACATCACAAAATGTGTTTACTTATCCCTAAGTAAGAACTTGACAGCTATCATTTTGCACCTCCGATACCGGGGTCTATTCATAATTTACAATAATTAATTATATACAAAAATTACAGCTAATCAAGTTGTCCTGAAGATTAATTCTGTGGCCCTAGCCTTAGTGAAACAGGGTATAGGTGAAAAACTTAAGAAAGTCACCTGTTGTAGGTGTGAGTGACGTATTCGAATAGAGAACACATATTTGAAATTAGTAACACAAACAAAACAAATGCCTATTCGAACACGTCACTCACACATACAACAGGTGACTTTATTAAGTTTTTCACCTATATAACTCGTCGACTATTTTGGCAAGCAGTTTATAATAACGAGGGTTGCGTGGTGAAGCCCGATATGTCGAGATAACTATTCATTGAAATGACAACCTCACGTACGGTCCATTCGTCCTTAGTTGTCTTATCTAGTAAACAACTTTCTAACCTAAAAGTACACGTTTTATGTTGTAAACTGCTGTTTCCTTGATTAAAAATTAAACAATTTACTAATCACTACGGACGGACTGCACAAAAACGGACTCAGATATTTTGGTAAAGGCAAATATGGCAGTTTACAACAGAAAACGTGCACTTTTAGGTTAGAAAGTTGTTTACTAGATAAGATAACTAAGGACAATAAGTCTTTTTCGTAGATGAGTTTATGATGAAAGATGATGAAACACTAGAAGCCTTATTCACAATTTTCACAAACACTTATGAGGCTAGGCTTATGAGGTATACTAGTTTTCTAGTTTTGTCCTTTTCTATAATCAGATTCTCAGATAAGGACAAAATAATAAACGACGTTTATAAGTAAGGACATTTTGCTTTTATGCACATAGCTTTAGTGGATTGTTGGTTGCATATGCAAAATTACGTGTGTCGTACACCCATTGTCAACATACCTCTAACATGACACAGCAGATGTGATAAATACATTGCGTGATGGCGTCACACGTTCCACTGATGGTCACGGCTCTTTCTGTCGAGTTTGGCAACATTTCACTCGCCACCTGTCAATAGAAATAGATGATAAGTCATAAAGAACACGTAACAGTAGTCAAGTAAACGAAATCGTGCTTAAAATATAGTGTAGTTCCATTATTTGCGGTTACTAAATCAGTTTACGCCATTAATTGCGTGCTGCCCACATCAATTTTATGCCTGTAACATATATTAGTTTTTTAGTACAGATATACTTTTTAGGCTCTAGTGCGAGAAGTGGGTCATTTTACGTCAGGTCCAAAACTTCGGAGGGCCATCTGTACTAAAAAACGTCGTACGAGACACGTGCAAAAACGAAATTCGTAACTCGTGTCGATTTAAAACACTCCCTATCGGTCGTGTTTTAAAACATCGCCACTCGTTTCGAATTTCATGTTTTTCGTATTTGTGTCGTAATGTACTATTTTATTCGAACACTTCCAATTACATTGAGTTTTGCTAGCATACCATCCCAATACAGCCGATATTTCTTCGTCAATGTCGTATCAAAGACAACCAAGATTGGCTATACCTATAGTAGTAGTAAGAGCGATAAGACCGCCTATTGTGTAATGTTTATACATAGTGTACATATAGTTCAAGAAATATAAATTGAATGTTAATTTTTACTATGATGTAGGTAGAATGTTACCAATTTATATTTCACGAACTATACCAAAAACTGTGTACTTTATACATTTGTAATTTGAGTACATCTATTGACAATGTGTTGCCTAGGTACCTACTCAAGGTACCTGGATATTGGCACTGGTGACATATCTCATCTGCTGGATGTTGGAACCTTCCATGCCGGTGTAAGAAGTGCAAGGTTCAACACACACCTATTTAATTAAACTAAGAGCACCAATGGATGGGACATTGTTTGGTTTTATGGGTACCTGTATGTTGGCACCGGTGACATCTCTGATCTCCTTAATCTTGGAGCCGCCCTTGCCAATGAGGGACCCGCATTGCGAAGCGGGCACGATGAGGCGCAACGTGATTGGTGCACGGGATCCGCCGCCACCGCCTTCATTGAACTGAGAGCACCACTGGAAAAGTCATTGACAGTATGAGAATATCGCCTTTAATTACTCAACCTCGTATCTGGAACTCTTGATGGAAAAAACAACCGTATTCACAGTGGGATCATCATCATCATCATCATCAGCCTATGATAGTCCACTGCTGGACGCAAGGCTCTCCTATTAACTATACGTATGGACGCATTAGGAGGTAAATGCCCATAATCGCCAAGACGGGCAAGCGGATTGGCGATCGCAGTAATGTGTCCACTATGATGACTCTGCTGCCCATCATCAATCTTTTATCAAATGATGGTCAGTGACACATCGATCCCTTAGTCGATTCTTACGACACCCGCAGGAGTTGGGGTGGTGACAAATGTATTCTTAATGCCGTCACCACACGGCCAAAAGGGATATGGGATAAAAGTGACATTTCCAATTGCTGTAGGATCGGACATTTCCGATCGCGATTGAGTAAAGGCCGAGCCCGTTTGCTGGTGACGCGCACGTGCAACACGTAAGCGGTGTGCCATCTAATATGACATTTACATACGCTACAACGAACACGCCACCCACACGCATTCGGTGTGGCTGGTACTTAAGTATAACGACGTTGTCAAGAATTGGAGAATTGCTTCAACCACATTCGGATTCGGCGAACATTCGTGACAATACTCGGGCCACTACGTTATTTACCATACAAGCAGGACTTACCATAATTAGACCCCGGTATCGGAGGTGCAAAATGATAGCTGTCAAGTTCTTACTTAGGGATAGGTAAACACATTTTGTAATGTCGATATCGATACTAGATTTTTTGTACAATTATTTTTTTTATGTACAGTGGCGTTCAGAATTGCATGGACAATTTATGAATGAATTCATTCATAAACTGTCCATGCAATTTTGAAACCTACTGTACAAGGACCATTTATTTGTATACCTTTTTTCGGGATCTATGATAATAATTAACATTTAATACTCGATTTTTTTTACAATTATTTTTTTTTATGTACAAGGACCATTTATTTGAATCCCTTTTTTTGGGATCTATGATAATAATTAACATTTAATATATAAATCATTACTATTACAATACAAATCTCTGGTTGCTATTACATTTATTATGTTTCGAGTTGCACAACATTTAATAAAAACTTTTGAGATATTAAATACTTATAATAAATTATTTATGTCAATAGATAGTCAAAGACATCTTACAACGATGTCTTCGATTATTTAGCCGCGTTTACGAGTCTATTCGCCTAATATATTTTATACAATAGAAAGTGGAGTCACTTCTTGCTGAACACCCTGAACTTCAAAAATGAATGAAAAACATTCAATATACAATTTGCAGAATACACATCATTTCCAGATGTTGGAATATAAAAAAGCACATGGAGTCGAATTGCCATCAAGAGAAAATCAACAACGTATGTTCTACTAATATTGATTATTTAATAAAGGATATTCCATTCCAATATTTGTAATCTTGCATATCTTGCATTGCAACTCAATCTTGTATGAAAACACTCATAAAAAAAGAAAAAAATTAAATCAATTAAACTGTAACCGAGATCTGCTTAAGTATTTCGTCAGTTGTAACATACTTTGGACCAAATTCGAAAACCCAAACTTCAGAAGGTTCATCGACAATTGCCTCAATAAAAAGTATGGCGATGTTACATAACATTAAATAAATATTTTGTTGATTTTCTAATTATATTATAGTCCTAGTTTAAACCGTAAATAGGTGCGTTTAATTAAAGTCTTAGCTTATTATTATTCGGGTTCGAATCCCGGCGAGGGCATTATTTGTGTATTTATTTATCACAAATATTTGTTCCTTGGTCATGGTTGTCTATGTATTTAAGTATCTATATGTATCTATCTATTATATATATCGTCGCTTGGTACCCACATCACAAGCCTTAATTGAGCTTACCGTGGGACTAGGTCGATTTGTGTAAGATGTCCCAAGATATTTATTTATTTATTTATTATGATAAAGAAAAATTATCGATATGTAACTTTAATTATCGACATCACAAATATTTTTACCCCATCCCTAAGAACTTGACAGCTACCATTTTGCACCTCCGATACCGGGGTCTAACCATAATAATGTATGGGAATGGTCAAGTAACTTTGTTGAAATCTGTCATACTGATACATTTCTTACTAATAAGTAAGCTAGGCCTGCAGGGTGGTCAGCCAAGACGCTAATCGCTAACTCTGTCGTGAACGAAAGGTGTCGCACTAATAAGAAAGAGTGACAGAGAGAGAAATCTACAATACGCTAGTGAGCGTTAGCAATTGGCAACTTGGCTACTCAATCTGTTTTCATTTGTTTAGCATGAACGCCACACCACACGGCCCGCTCGAATGTCCCAAATAAAGTAGACTAACATTAAGATGACAATATTTTTTACAGTAATAAAGATAGCGAGGGTTCCCTGGTAAAACCAAAAGTCGAGATAACTATTCATCGAAATGACAACCACACATATGTATCATATAGTTCGGTTTTCCAAAAACCGATTTGCTCGACTTATCGGGTTTCACTAGGCAACCCTAGAATTCGATTTTTTTAAAAGATGTAGGTGGCGAGAGGTTTTATTACGCAATGCTTGTTATTAATGTTGATTACGACAAAAGCGAATTTGACCGTAAAAAATATTTATAGAGCTTTTGCAAGGATTCCAGCTAATAATACAAACATAATAATAACAGATAATCATAATAATGCAACCTTATCTCTGAAACCTTGAGAGATCAAGTGAGAAATCTGTTTATCATTATACTGAGTAATAAACAATAGATATGGAAAATCTATTACAAGTTCTAGGAATAGTAACATATTGAGGCTATTGGATATAACTAGGCCATGTACTCATACATAAACAATTTTACTATCATAATGTCAGTAGGTATGTACTAATTACGTTAAAATGTGGAGCTGTGCAAAATTGACCAATTACATTCATCAAATTCAAATTCGAAACACTGTGATGCGCTCTCATTGGCCGAGCTCACTTTGATTGATTTTTTATTGACTGGCCAAACTTTAGGCGGTTAACTCTGAGGTCATAATTGATGAACTTTCCCAGGGACCGTCGTCCGAAGGTGAAAAATTTAATGCCTACATAATTACGCCTATAACTAACTGTACTAAGTATCCCCTACCTATAAGTATGCCTATAATATTGTCTTACCCCCTTATTCATAAACGTTTGCTAACTTAACAAGCCGCTATTAATTGTTTGTCCCTTTTGCTCTTATGGACACATTGTTAAGACCGAAAGGGACAAACAATTATTAGCGGCTTGTTAAGTTAGCAAACGTTTATAAATAAGGGGGATAAACTTTAGTCCCATTCCTTGTATAAATAGAATGTAAACAAATCTTAAAGGGTTTGCTACGCGGTTATATAAATATTAATATTATATTTACCTCTTCGAATTTCTTGCATATGAGTGTGAAGGCTTTGAATATAGCACTTGTGTTGCCGGTGACTGTGACGATGCGCTCCGGGCAGGATCCATCTGATATATTGATTTTGGCTCCTGACTGAAAATACAATAATGTTCATATTAGGATCATTAAAAAAATATATATTGTCTACTGGACAGGTTTGCCAGAGGTACAGTCAGGGGTATAAATATGTATACAATTCTTTACTTGTGTGTGGAGCATAAGGTCTAAATTTGTATACATATTTATGCCCCTGAGTGTACTGTAATATAAAGTATTGTACTGTGTTTAAGCTCTACATACTTTACTATTTACGAGACACATAAAGTACGCTAAAATACTTTATATCGAACTTAGTTGAAAAATTAACTCAAGTAGCCAGAATTCTCCTATTACCCTCAAGGTACTGTATTTTTTCTGTGTGTCCTTTATTTTTTCACTCTTTAGGCACTGGTCTCACCGCGAGCTACTAAGCTATGAACTATCGGCTATAAACACGAACAAAAGATACGAACTCCCGAGTAAATAAAAGAGACACGCACGGCGATACTTGCCCAGCTATCAGCTATCACCGCCGGGCGAGTATCGCCGTGACTCTTTTATTTACACGGGAGTGCGTATCTTTTGTTCGTGTTTATAGCCGATAGTTCATAGCTTAGTAGCTCGCGGTGAGACCAGTGCCTTAAACGGAAATATACTGTATATCTCAAAACAAAATCTAACAACCCTAGCTGACAACTAAAACTCACTATAAAAAAAACCGGCCAAGTGCGAGTCGGACTCGCGCGCAAAGGGTTCCGTACCATTATCAATTTATTATTAAAAAAATACAGTTAAATCAACCTACCTCAAAAACTATAGGAGATAATTGAATCAAACCAAAAATCGTTGATAGAGTTTATTAATGTGCATAACATATATTTTTTTTAGAATTTTATATCGCGTAGTTTAAAAAATAGAGGGGGGGGACACATTTTTCAGACTTTGAGAGCTGATATCTCGAAAACGATTTGCTTAAATAAAAATGAGATTTATAAACCTTCATATCATTTTCAAAGACCTTTCTATTAATACCCCACACGCTTATATACAACTAATTTTTTTTTTCTATCCCTCAGTTACATGTATGGAGGGCCCCCACCCCAATGGTTTTTTTTACAATTTAGTATCATAATCCTATAGCGGTTCATACAACACATATTCTTACCAAATTTCGTTACTGTAGCATTTATAGTTTCCGAGTAAATCGGCTATGACAGACGGACAGACGGACAGACGGACATGACGAATCTATAAGGGTTCCGTTTTTGCCATTTTGGCTACGGAACCCTAAAAACTGTCACTACTTTTAGCAACCTCATGTATCAGTATTGAATCAGAACTGAGATACGAGCTTCATTTCAAGAAGGTATTTGTTACTTAGGGAGTTTTGGTTGACAACCAACAATTTTTTTCAGGGCCCAAATTTTAAAAGAAATATTGGTTAAAGCAATAATTAAGTGCCTGCTTTTTCCATTTAATAGCATGTTATACATGAAATATACACGAAAATAACAACAATAACTTACTTCTTCTCTAAATCGTTTGACAATTTCTCCCTTTTTCCCAATAATACTGCCAACTTCCTGTAAAAAACAAAACAGGTAAATTGTTACTTATACATTCACCAGCTTTCAACTCCTAAAATTACGTAAAGGCCTTCGTCCAGCAGTGGACTGATTATGATGATGATGATGATGAAGTAAAAATATTAATGTTGATTCAGTATTTATGCTAATAAACATGTATTGACACTAGTAATTTTAGACGTAAAGAACTGTTCTTTACGTCTAAAATTACTAGTACGCGACTGTATGTATTGACACTAGTAATTTTAGACGTAAAGAACTGTTCTTTACGTCTAAAATTACTAGTGTCAATACATGTTTAGTAAATTTATTTTTCGTTTTTGTTTTGTAATGAGTAGATAATATTTATCCAGAAATAATAATTGAATGTAGTCATAATGGAAGACGAGGGCAGCTTAATATTTATGGCCAAGGCAGTATATAAATAAACCTTGAATAATTTCCAAAACTCTTCAAAATGTCCCCACAATTGGCTAAGTATTGTGCAACGAATGCACCCGTAATTAATGCAGACGCAATAAGATTTATAGCATAAAAGATTTCCTGTGCCAATTATAGCGCCGCCGTCGCACATTTCTTTACTGCAATAATAGCTCGGGGATACATCACAGCTAGGTTGTCTGCTGGCAAGTGCCTGACTCCTGCAGTATGTGAACAATGCTGCTGCACTAGGCGTCAATGCACTGACTTCGGACACAAATAGCGAAGCTGATAGATGTTGCAAGCAGGGAGCAAAGAACTCTACCCTACATTAATGATACACTACGACTCGCAATTAAAAACCCTTATCAAAACCATTATAATGCAAACACATGTGTATGGTACGTACAGATGTACATTGTCTTTAACTTGAGAATTTCTTTTAACTTATTTCTAGTTTTGTTTGATACATGTGGTCTGTGTACACAGGCTGGGCACCATGTGTTTACATTGCACATAATTTATGATGTCAAACAATGCTGACTATTAAGTTCGTAATATATCATCAAGTTATGCTCCTTTTGTATAAAATATACTCACATTCAGTCCTACACTAATATCTTCACATGCACAAACACAATAAACAAAGAAAAACCATTCGGGAAGTGCAAGTGATGACAACAGGAGCATTGGATGTTGTAGACATAAATTAGAAAAAGGTACAAATCGATAAGTTTTATGAACTGAGCTACTGCCAATAGCTGGCCAGATGCCAAATGTACTTTGTATTGGATTACAGCCAATTAAAAGCACCTAGACGTACATAGGTAGTTGTACTTCTATCTTAACATCAATATGTCTCACATGTCACAGCAATCTAGTCGCATCTAGGTGTGCTAATTCAGTTCCACTGTTAGGCAATCAAGCCAGTACCTACTCCACTAATCAATTATGTACAGTCAAGAAAATACACTCTTAGAGCTCTGATATACCCAAATTAAATAATAGGTAAATGAAATTAATCCACTAATCAATTATGTACAGTCAAGAAAATACACTCTTAGAGCTCTGATATACCCAAATTAAATAATAGGTGAATGAAATTGTAGGATATATCATAATATTTCGAAATTGTCATTGCTTCTTTAACTACTACTCTTTATTTGTTAGTTTTATGCAGAGCGTCCCAAAACTATGGGACATGAAGAGAAAGCACCTTAAATATCATAGGATATTTTGTTAAAATAAGATTTTATGTTATTTTTAAAAGTTAGTAATTCTATAATCACAGATTTTCTCAAATGGGACTTGTCTGGGAATCAAACCGACTCAAATGTGAAAAAATAAACACCTAAACAAATAATTATTCTCAAGTAACATAGTATCTTAACCTCGTAAGGCCCACTATAGTTATTTTTCCTATTTTTAATTTGAACCTTGGTCTATTTATGTAAGTTGGTAAGAATTTCCTATGATTCAAAAAGCAATGAAACAAAAGAAATCCTACTTAAATTGTTTTATAAACGGTTCAAATTGGTTTGCAACTACTACTATGTTCATTGTAATGTACATTGGGTTTTACGAGGCTAAAAGAAAGGAATAGGGTAAAATTACTAGATTTACAAGAAAAATATTGATTGCTGTTCGCACCTCTAAAAATTGCTAATTGTCATACAAAAATTGATGATACTCTCTATTAAAAATAAGATAAAGCATCTTTGTACCAAAACAGTCTATCAACAATTTTTAGACTAGTTTCACTTCATGCCCCAAAGTCTTAGGACACCCGGTAGATACAATGTGAAACACTAGACCGTTTTATTATTCTTTGATAATGAATGTTGCATAAATAAAATGAGAAATTAAATTACTGATATGATATACCATAGGCATATACAAGCTTAAACCAGTATCTAAGCTAAATATGAGTTCAGCAAAATGTTTAAGCATTAACACACTAATTGATTGACATTAATATGAAAGCCTAGACATAGGCAAGCCAGTACGGGTCGCAAACAGGATCTGGTGTCAGGCAACCCTACAAATGCAACTCACTAACAAGATTTGTAAGACCAATGTCATATTAGATTACCATATACTGAAAACATGTACAACTCTTTTGGAAATAATCAAATTTACATAGTGGTAATTTCTATCTATGATAAACAATTTGAACTAAGAGAGGTAATACTCTTTCATAACAATGGGTCTATTAAATAATGGTTAAAAGCCTCATTTTTGGCAGGGGGTGACTATAAAATACAAACAGTTATCAATCACATAATCAAATTGTATGATTAAGTAAACAAAGTTTAATGATGAATACCTTTCTTAACACATAAACTGTGTCACTAGTGTTACTACCCATAAGTTTCCGGCTTTCGTTTACATACAGATTTAAATTGATTTTCAAAATTAAAATCAATTTAAGTCTTCAAATATTTAGTTTTAAGAATGAAAAAAAACAAATTTGTATTTCATATAGTCATCATCAGATATATCAGAGTGGCCATGATGCTTATAAATATCTGTAAATGCACTCTTAACATGACAATAGAGGCACAGATATCTGTGGCCACACCAATATATCTAATGGAAACTGCATCATTGGTTTTCTGCCTGTAATAAATATTATTATAGGCAGATTTGATAACATCCGAGAAAAGGTTTTAAGCACATTCAATGGGCATTGAGTGGGAATGCATTTGGATATTTTATGATCATGCGGGACTGTGTGAATATCTAACTAGGCAATCTAATGCATTTCCAGTTTTAGCTTAACCCTTTATAAGGCAGAGGGAATATTTTTCCCACCATGTTTCAACATTGTGTCAAAGTGGCAAGAGTAAATTTTGTGCATTTCTAATATCTTTCTGCCCATTAAAGGGTTACAATATGTGTTTCCACAATTTTGTCTTTTTCTTTATAACAAGAATAATTTCAAAGAAAAATATTTCTTGCAGAGCTATGTTTTGAATATGTGCACTCACAATGGACAATCAACAAAGACCCAAACAATGTTTTCTTGGTTCATTCATTACAAGCAGCATATTCCAGAGTATGGAATGTGATGTTTTCAAGACTGCTTATTACATATTGCCCAAACACAATTTTAATTACTGTATCACCCCAAACAAGTAATTTAGAAGAAGGTAAAGTGAACACTTTCACAATATTTACAATGAAGACGCCAAGTGGATTCTCTTACCTTCCCCTGCATAATCAGTCTGATGGTGAGGGTGACTTTCGAGTCCTCCTCATGGAGAGCTGGGGCTTTCTCCAGTTCCATGCTGGAAGTGTCCAAGTCGCGTGGAATAGTGGCGGCGGGGCTACGTGTGGGCAGACAGGGGGCACTCCACTCAATCTAATGGCTGGGACTCGGGGGCTCTTGGCACGCACTGCAGGCAAGGTAAGCTGGAAAACAGGCGCACATCTCAAAAGGGACGTCCGGACTCGAGCTCACTAAAGGTATAGGACATGGGCACTCTTCGTCGAAAAGCGAAGCTGATTACCGAATATTTATTTACAGTGACAGTCGGCAAGCGTAACGGAATGAGGGCGGCGAATGAGGATCAAGACACTATTATAAACTAACTGGTCCCGGACCGGATTCTGCGGCTGTAATGCGAGTCGGCGGTCGGCGCGCTCCGGCCGCCGGGACCGTTACTTGAACTCGGCGCGCTCGCGACATAACCTCCGCGGCGCGCCTCATGGCTAGCCGAGTGCCGACCGGGTTATCGATCCCGCACTTCCCAAACAAATTCCTGAGAGGTAGCGCCGTGACACTTTTCTTACCTCATTAAGTTTCCCACAGCTCAACAACAACATAACAAGTCTTAAATCTAATGTATATCACCGAGACGTGTATAAAATCACACTTATCACAATTTTCTTTGTCACTAAAATTATAAAATTAAATAAAAGCCGACGCAGATGACGCGTCGGTCTGAAGCTTGTCTTGTAATGCGTTGCCGTAATGCCAAAATGCCAAACCAAATCAAAGACAATAGAAAAATGTTGCGATTGCTGCGCCTCTAGTGGAGGAAAGCTTACTTATTTTTGACAGTCAAATGTCATCTCCGTCGGTAAAGCAGTTTTCTTGGAGCGTTTTTCTGATTGCAATGATTGTAAGCGTGCTTCACGCTTGTAACCAAAGAATACCTAATAAAAAAATAGTGGGTTGGCATTACGTTATGGCATTATGATAATATCAAGCGGGAAATATTTAAGCAGTATGAATTTTTGTGTGATTTTTTACATTCAAGTAGAAACTGAAAATTTTAATAACATATTACGGTTGCCAAAGATTGTACGTATGTTATAATATAATATGTTGAAGAATGCTTGGCGCCATTGACGGTAAGTTTAATGAATTCCACATTACTAGGTAGCAGTATCTACTTACCTAATGCCTAATTATTGTAGGTACCTAAGACAAGTCCTAAGAAAGCTTTTAGCGTTTAAAACATTTCATTAAGAATATTTTTTATTAAATTAGTTAAATGAAAACGAATTGTTAATGCTGAAAAACTGTTGGAAGGCGTCGTAACTCGTATTTTTGTTTTAATTTTACTAAAAAAGACGGTTCCTTACACGGCTTTATTAAAGTCGGGGTGCTTTGTCTCATGCAAATCGGTTCATCGATTTTATTGTTACTGATGAAACGTGGTGAGAAAAAGGGTTTATGGAGCTAAGAGGGAATTCGTTGGTATATCGTATGCAGGCGCCAGGAACATGAGACCTACGTAACGTTGC
>JALPQI010015818.1:0-33203 GCA_025490895.1 Thaumatotibia leucotreta | reverse complement strand
CTGTCGCCGATTTCAAATGTTAAGTTAGCGTCGTAGGACTATACATATATAATATATAGCTACCTACCATACCTAAGTAATCATGTAAAATAATAATTGAATCAATTACACTTAATAATACGTTACGATATCCTAAAACTACATTGGCACTTTAAAAAATACATAAAATATAATAAAAAAAGTGTTATTTTTTAACTAACTTGTGGAGCATTCAATTGTTTCCTGTTAGAAAAACGTATCACAGTTCACGACTTATGTTTCACCCTGTATAACAGTTTAAATCTACGCTACTGGCCCTAGGTCAATGATACATAATAACAACAATAATGAGTTGGCTGACCAAGGTATCTACATAATTATAATATATGAACGGGCCGGCAGTCATATTATAAATATATTTTAGTAATATTTTTTTTCTATTTAGTAACTCTAAAGGTACACTTATACTTACTTGTAACATTTGCCCCACAAATCGGTTTAGGTACGCAACGCACTACGCAGTTTGACTGTGGGTTCAGGCACTTCATCACTACATAGTATAAAATAAAGTCACTTTTTCTGTCCCTATATCCCTTTGTACGCTTAAATCTTTCAAACTACGCTACGGATTTTGATGAGATTTTTTTTAATAGGTAGAGTAATTCAAGAGGAAGGTTTATATATATGTACCTAAGTATAGTACCCGTGTGAAGCCGGGGCGAGTCGCTAGTCGCTTATAAATAGCTAAAGAATAAAATAATATAACAACTACCTATATATTGTACATTGAAAACTTAAAAAAACTTCTCTTAGATTTCATGAATCTTTCTTGAATATCGTGGGACTACATTCTTACAAATTGACTTAGTACTGATTTTTCAATCCCCAGTTAACAGTATCTGTGAAATAAATGTTAGTTCTATCCTTTTTTGACTGATTACCTAAGATAAGGATGGTAATCATTTTAACTGACGGATACTTTTAACTGAGGATTGAAAAATCAGCTCTTATACATATAGTCCCATAGTAGGTAGGTATACAGGGTGTAAGTCTAATACGGGCGAAGCTCTTAACGGGTGTTAGTTTACGACATAATAAGTACATTCAAATAGCTTTTAATTAAAATAAGAGCAACAAATTTTTCCATATAAAATAATTCGGCGCGCAATGTAGAGCAACATACGCGACTTAAACACTCGTTGACAACTAATTTCAAAAGCAGATGACATAACTGCCATATCAACAATAACAAATGTTCGTACCTACATTGCTGCTCCGATAATCTTAAAAAAATTCTGTGGGGTCATAAGTAATTTTGAAAAAACCTTGTAATCCATGATCACACTAATGAATCCCATGCCTGGTTTAATTGATCGCCCGTATTAGATTTACACACTGTATAATCTTTTACAGTTTGTGTTTGCGTAGGTAGGTACTAATACTAAGTGACTATAAACATCGCTAAAGTATTGTATTTTATTAGCTTACCACATAGTATCAATGCTATTCGTTTAACAAGGAAAGTACCTAGGTTTTATAGTGTTTTTAGTACCTACTTTGTTTCGATTATCCTCTTATTGTCAAGGTTTTATATTGCAGCTACTTAACTACATATTGATAAGATAAGACAAGCAAAAATTGTTATACTAAAGGTATATACAAGCCCCCATATTCATAAACGTTTTCTGTGGGTCTCCCAAAACCTATCGACGTTTTCGCATCTTTAAGGCATATCGCCGTCGATCGGTGTCGTCCGAGTTGTTTCTTTTTCGTTATTATTGCAAGGTTTTCATAAATGGGCATTTCTCCGAGCGTTTTAACCGCCGTGACTTCGGTGGCAACTTTACCAGATATACAAATTACGAGACCCACGGAAAACGCGTAATAATGTCGAAGCGAATAAAGCCGAAGTCACCGCGGAAGAAACGCTCGGGGAAATGCCCAAATGTATTGTATTTAGCCGAATTTGCGTTGATAACTGACGACCATAACTGAGCAAGCCGCTAAGTACCTATATTGTTTGTCCCTTTCGATCTTATTAATATGTCTATAAGTCCAAAAAAAAAACACTTATATAGCGGCTTGCTAAGATACGAGACGTTTATGTAAAATGATTAAGGGGGTAGGTGTCTTTGACCATAGGTACTATTAGGGGGTGGGATACAGGGTTGCGCCTCCTAGCTATGCACTCCATCCAAACTTACTTATATCCATTAGGTAGGTACTTAAACTCACGCTTAGCCACTACGCGCGACATGTTTCGGAGAGCCTAGGTCTCCATTCTCAAGGACTGAGCCCGCGTTCACGCCTCGCAACTCGCGGTCGCGTCATCAGACATGCCATCAGGCCTGCTACCGCGAACACCGAAGTTCGTCAATTTCGGGGATTTATCTCTGTCACTCCAACGAAGGCGTCATTAGAGTGAGAGAGATAAATCCTCGAAATTTGCGAATTTCGATGTTCGCGGTAGCAGGCCAGTGCCGACGGAAGAGTCGACTACCTTCAATCAGTTTTATCTCAACGTGCCCAGCGAGCGGCACGACGATCGTAAGGCTGCGGCTCCACTGAGGCCAATGAGCCAATTTGGCCAATGAGACCGCATCACAGTGTTTTGAATTTTGAGTTTGAAGAATGTAATTGGTCAATTTTGCACATCTCCGCTCCTCTCCGCCTCAATGGAGCCGCAGCCTAAGTACGCACCGCGCTCGCGAGTGCGAGTTTAACCGTTTAATCATATTTATCTCGATCTCGGTCTCGGTCTCGGCATTCTCGGTTAAAAATCGAGCCGAAATATCCCTCTCGGCTCTCGGCCAAAAATGGCCGGGACTCGGCCGTGGCCGAGATTTGTAATGAGCTGTAATTGGCAAGCTTGGCCCAATCTCGCGAACTTACTGCGATTTTATTGGTGTAACATTGACATGAACTGACTTAAAATTCAGTTTCAAATGAACGGAAGGAATAATTTAGAGTAAGCGACCTCTATCATACTATCGATAAAAGTACCTAAAATTCGAAAACCGGTTTTTGGGGTAATGCCAAAAACCGGTACATAAAAAAATACAAAAATGCTGTATTTAGTTTGACATTGGACTTAGGTACTACATTTATTTATTTTTATTTATTTAAACTTTATTGCACTAAGCAGGAGTACAAAAGGCGGACTTAATGCCATAAGGCATTCTCTACCAGTCAACCATTGGCACAAACAGAAAGATAAAGTTGGTGCAGGGTCGTAAAGTAAGAAAACAAAAAAAAAACACTTAAATCACTAAACAGCAATAAACATACACAAATATTATATGCAATTTAATAAACTAGCTATAGGTATTTGCTAGGGATTTTTTATGTAATTTATACGTTTTTTATTCTTTCTACCAAGTCTCGGTCTCGGTCTCGGTCTCGGCCGAGACTAAAATATGGGTCTCGGTCGGACCTTAATTTACAGTTATTATGTCCACGAAAGTTTAAATTATCATTAGGTATTCGTTTCTCAGATGAAGCCTCAACGTGCGCAGCACTGGGTCAGCAACAATAAATTATTAATCGCTGTTGGGTTGCTGGCTGTGTGCTTCTGCGTGTCTACAATAGCACTTGCTACACAAAACGGAAAAAGTTCCTGTGAACAGAACGTAGGCGACATGCCTGGAAGTCTTCCTCTTGGAAGTAGAAATCATGAGGTGAGTGTTATACCTACCTATATCGCCGATCGCCGCCAATTATGGTTTTGGCCAATGTATTGTAGTGTTGTGCAACTCACTTGTGATGTACTCCTATTGAAGAACTCATTATCTCAGATTGTCAGAGAACTTCATACAGGAAAATTGTCATACTTCAATCCTCTACTCACTTCCATGTACTCTTGACAAATCACATCACACTACCAGTCACCACAAATACATTTTGTGCCTCAGTTCCATCACAAAAATATTCCACCGTGCAGAAATCTCAGCCTACAAATACCACATTTAGTCCCGAACGCAGCATTCGTCCTCATAAGTCTAATCACAAAAACATTCAGACATTCACTATTTTTACACACAATAATCTTACAAATACAAAATGTATTATCTATATTGATATTCGCTGTTTGTTTCCCATAATAGTAAATAAAAAAAAGGGCATTAGCATCTATTAATACGTCCATCATCATCATCATTTCAGCCAAAAGACGTCCACTGCTGGACATAGGCCTCCCCCAATGATCGCCAATATGACCGGTTCTGCGCTGCTTGCCTCCAGCGGGTTCCCGCGACCTTGACCAGGTCGTCGGACCATTTTGTGTGAGGTCTGCCCACACTGCGTCTTCCGGTACGACCATACGCTTTGTTAATAGGGGAGGCCTATATCCAGCAGTGGACTGAGATATGTCTGCTTTACGAAACAAAATTAAAGCCTAAACCTAAGAGCCATTTTTTTCCTCGCATGTGTGACAAGTTTTAGGGTGCGGTTCCACTGACACTGTGCAAAATTGACCAATGAGGGTTTTCGATATTTTTTCTGCCACCAGGCGGCGCTTCGTACGCACCTGGTCTCGACAGCTGTCAGATTCATACTATTCATAGGCACCTGGGCCTAAAATATTGAAATTCTATTTAATTTGGAAGAGAATTGATTTTGTAATGGATTACGACTAATACAATGTCGTCGAACTGAAGATTGAACTCTAAAACAGGCGCTCAAAGTCACTGGTATTCAAAATAATTACTATAACTTTGTTAATTCCATGAGAATTGACTTGGAACTATTTTATTTATTTATTTTAGGTAACAATATGACTAAAGTAATGGTTATCAGAATAAATAAACCTACAAATATGTTGAAAATTAAATGCGCGTATTTATTTTGACAGTTCGTTATACGGTCGGCTCAGTGCTGCCATCTCACCTCCCCATAGCGGCAGAAAAAGTATCAAAAACCCTCATTACATCCTTCAAATTCGAAACACTGTGATGCGGTCTCATTGGCCGACCTCCCACAGCTCCGCTCCGCTCCGCGTCAGTGTAGCCGCACCCTTATGTTATGAAAACTCGTGTTAATTAAATATTACTTAGTCATTTAGGTAAATTATTGAATTGAATGCAGCAGTTTTAAGACATTAAAAACACAAATTGAGTGATTGTGTTCTTTTATAGTTTATGTGCTGTAGTGAATCGATGATATAGAGTCGACACGATTATGAAAATTAAATTGCTTTACTTATCAAATCGAGATCTTACAATTACATTAACGTAACATAACGTAACTACATGAACCAGCTTTTACAGTCTGGCCCTAAAAAGGCGGCAAATTAGAAAACGAATTGCGGCAACGGTTTGTATTTTGTCTTTGTTTTTATTGTGATAAGATAATCACCAAATCAAAACATTTAAAACCGATTTCTCCAAGATCCCATCATCAGACCTCTACTTGGTGCCAACTGGACCATCTCGGGGTTATTCGTGTTCAATTAAAAAAACTGTGTAGGTAATTAGTAATTACACACAAAAAAATGTCGAATGGAGAAAATCCTCCTTTTTAAAGTCGGTTAATAAAATTGACAGACTACCTATTCTAGAGCGTGGCAAATTTTTCAATGGCAATTTTTCCACGGGCTGTAGAAAAATCCACCACTTCGTACCTAAATTATTTCCGATATGCCGCTTTTTTGATGTCGTTATCTGTCCAAGTCCTGTTCAAACTAAATTACTTTCTAAACTTTGTGCAATTTATTGCTTCGTAGTTTTTTGTAGTAGGTATTGTCGTCAAACTTGGCAGTAAAAATCACAAGTAATATTTATTTCAGGCGTAATTACGAAAGTGATGCGTAGCGTAAATAGCATGATAAACGCTAAAAAGGGGTCATCATAAGATAAGCCACCACCAAATCCAAAGTTCCTGTACCTATCTACGATATTATGTACGGGTTCAATACGTAATAGACTCGCTCTAGTTTTTAATGATTTGACCTGTTAAATGCTGAATTGATGCATCGAATGCATGCGTCATTAGGCAATAAAGGAATACCTATTCCTGAGTTTATTTTTGTATATCTCAGTTCTCACTCATAGTCCGGTAAACCAACTTGTTAGTAGAAAACTGCGGCAAATTCCCATAGACAATTTTAGTTTCGCGCGGTTTTAAATAAATTATATTATAAGCAGAGATCGGAAAAACGTGCGTCATTGTTCGCAATAATATGGACATAACTCCAAAGTTGATTAAATGAATAATTTCTTAATATTTTATTTTGAAGCTTTAAGGTGGCCATTTGAAAAGGTTTTCATAGCTACCGGTGTCAATAATAGGTATTTTTTTGAGAATGATTAAATTATTAATTATTCAATCAACTTTAGAGTCACGTCCATATTATTGTCAGCAATGACGCACATTTTTCCGATCTCTGATTATAAGTTTAGGTACTCTGCTTTATTGCATTAAGAAGAAAGAGTGGCATAGAGAAAAAGCTACGATACGCAACTTGGTTACGCACTCTGGATTTACCATGGACAGTGCATCCTCATTGAGTTCGCTGAATTAAGCCATTCTTTGTTTTTAGATGAACTACAGGCTTCCAAGACATGTGAAACCGGTAAATTATAAACTTAAATTGGAGCCAGTGTTTCCCTTCAACAAAACATTTACCGGTTCCGTCTCAATTCAGCTCAACGTACTACTGCCCACACACAATATAACGCTGCATTCAAAAAACCTCCGAATTATATCTGTCGAATTAAAAGACAATAAAAATATACATCAAAGTCTAATGGCTACATTCAAGACCGTCACTGATCGGAGAGACTTTTTAATAATAAGCATGAAAGAAGAAATTTCCAAAGGCCATTATACTTTGAAGCTACACTTCTCTGGAAAGCTTGAAGGTCTGGTTGGATTCTATGGAAGCAAACTAAAAAGTGGCAGGTAAGTCTAAATTAACTATGACGCATAACGAGCAAAGAAAATATATTATTAGGCATAAAGGTATAACCACAGATAAAATATAGGGAAGATTCCGTGTATTAAGACATACATGAACAAACTATTGTCATCCTTCACCCCATCTCAAGACGTATTCCATAAGGAAAAAGAGACAAATAAAGTAGCTCTACTTGATCGTGAACTCCATCAACGACTCCATTTTCTTGAACAATGCTACCAACCTGACTAGATAAAATGTCATTACTATTAGTGATGTCCAGTCTTCAATCGTATACTTTTATCGTCAATAATAATATTTTTACCAAATTAGGTAGCGAATACAGTAGGAATAAACATTATTTCCTACTCAAAATCACGATCTTCTTCGATCGTGATTTCAAAATCTACATTTTAGGATAAAAATAAAATCACAAAGTTAACGAAATATTTTCTTTAATTAAAATGTCATAATGAGGGTTTCCTAAAACGTATGCCACTAGTTGGCGCCACTTAGCCGTAAGGTCCCGCTAAGAAACACAATTATCTAGCCCCAAAGAAAGACTAAGTAAATGTTTTTTTTTTTTTAAATAAAGTTTAAATTTTTTTATGTATTTTTTTAACTCATACAAAATATTTAAACCAGAAACTATAAACATAGAATTTAGACAAGTTTCTGGACCTGCTCCCGCCCTGGTGATTTCAGAAAACTCTCATTATAGGTAACATGTTTTATGGACTTATCATTCCTTAAAGCATACCTAACAATTTTGGTATGATGGCTTCTTTATAATTAAATTAATCAGTCTACACAAGTATCACATGAGCGTCATTATTAAACTAAACTTAATTTACTTGCTGGTTGACATGACATTGGATGATTACCAAATATGGTGGGTAGTACGTCAGAATGTAATCACTTATGCGCGTACCCTTGCCTGAAACAACAGCTTAAAATTGTGCGGAGCATATTTTTGAATACTCTTTAGGGTACCAGTCGTCTGCCTTTTTGATATTTTTGACCCATAATAGCCTTTGTTCAGTGTCCAGTGGAAACCTGTTGGACATTAAAAACATCGATTCATTTTTGAGTTGACTATCAATACATTTATCGATATCACGATCGGTCTCTTAAGTACCACACTATGCGATACAAATGTTTGAATCCCACTATTTATAATTACATTACGAATGTAAATACAAATGGTTTAATCACAAAACTACACATATGTATCCGACAACAAATATTGAATAAGATTTTCAGTTACTTTTACCTTAATAAGGTTCGAAATCTTAAAATTCAAGTCAAAACTAAATTGCCGGTGAAACGTAATGTCTTTATTTTGTTCATTCAGGTAACCCTGGCGGTTTTTACACCCTGGAACGACACAAGTCATCACTTTTATCACATTCCGTGCACTTATCGAACAGAAATATACATGAAAAGCTTTATTTTAATCACTTTAACTATTTGCGGTTTAGGTGCACTAGTATACACAAACAAAGATCGTTGACAGGCATTGCCGGCGTCACCCACAGATAAAATAGACTCGGTCTATCAATTTTATATGTCTATGGGTATAACACATAGAGAAGTAGTTTCATACTACGAATCTGTCAAATTTGAAGCCGAAACTTGATTGATGTGTGCGTGCGACCCTCATGCTTACACGCGGCGACACGCACACAGATAAGCAAATAATGTTGCCAGCGTATTGCCCGAAAATCCCTCCACTTCAAAAGTAGATTGTTTTTTTATTGTGGTTGACGCATTTCTTTTTAGTAATTGTCTTCAATTTTTAGCTGGAGAGCCAGTGAACCGTGACAGTAACGGTCTTCCTGTAAGGTTAGAAATATGTATACTAACGGTTTATGGAATTCTAAGAGCAATAGCCATGACCTGGCAGGCGTCAGCCCTGCACGTCATCAGGCCCTTTATTTTTTGAACTGTTAAGTAAATTGGATTTCAAAACTTGTTTCTGTAAGTTTGAAAAATTTATAGGATAAAGTTAATTTATTGTACATCTTAAAAAAAAAATTGACAGGCGATTACAATAAGCAGAAGTATATGACAGGTCAATTAGAAAATGCACAGTTGATGAGGTAAAATAAACTTCATCCTGTATACTCGAAATTTTTATATGTCTTCAAATAAACGTCTCGGAGTAAGTATGTGCAATGCCAGGCGGTTTTGAACAGCATAAGACCTTGCCAGGCGAGGAGACAGTTAAGTAAATTGGGTTTCAAAACTTGTTTCTGTAAGTTTGAAAATTTAATAGGATAAAGTTTATTTATTGTACATCTTAAAAATAAATTGACAGGCGATTACAATAAGCAGAAGTATATGACAGATCGAATAGAAAACGCACAGTTGATGAGGTAAAATAAAAATTTTATAGATAAAGTTTATTTATTGTACTTACATCTTTAAAAAAAATACAGGCGAGTAATCGCTAGTTAGTCGCTAGTAGTAGTAGAGTAGTTGCTAAGGGCGTGCGATTGAGAGGTGCACCTGTTCCCTCGCCTGGCAAGGTCTTATGCTGTTCAAAACCGCCTGGCATTGTACATACTTACTCTGAGACGCAGTGCCGGATTTAGAAAATTGCCGCCTGTAGGCCATTTATATTTTGCCGCCCCTATCCACTGTGCTAATTTGAATAATTTGTTAGGAAAATTACGAAGAAACTCGAAACGTAAAAAAGCTTCGTACATTAGTCGTTTAGGAACACTTCGACTCTTTGGCAGGTATTTCATTTCACAGCCGTGTGTGCGTACTGGAGCTTTCGTGGCAGGAAAGAATATCCAGCATCCCTACCGCAAACTACGAAATCTGCAAATTTCAAATTTCGGGCAATGAAGGCGTTATTAGAGTGACGGAGACAAATCCCCGAAATTTACGAACTTCGGTGTTCGCAGTGTAGCAGGCATTCTCTTACTTTGTACAGTACGTGAACTTTTAGCTGGTGTGACAGTGGAGGGATGGACGCCTTGCTAACATACAATGACCGATACAGTGGTAGATTAGAGTTTATGCGAAGAGACGGGTTGTACCTCAGATTAAGGAATGGTCGTACTTTGTATGGAAATTAATAATAATATAGGTACGACTCTACCCTTACCACACAAACTCTAGATAGCTGTCCTTAAATTGGGAAAATAATGAAGTTCTAACATTCAAAAATTAAGAATCAGTCCAAGCATAATTAACCATTTAATAAATTTCAACTCGGTTTTTATAGTTCATTTAAATTATTTTTTTACTACGCTCACTCGCAAACAACAAATCAATCAATGTTAGAATAAAACCAGAAAACATTATTATTTGGATTTAAAGTTATCTGATAATTAACAATTATAGAAAACAATTTTTAGTCCCATCTTGTAGCCAGGTTTGATAGCTCATAGCTGGCTTCCATATGAGAAAAATATTCTTGATTCGAAGTAGACTACGCAAAGAAGAAAGCGCTGAAACAAACGTTTAAAATTCCATTACATTAAGTGTCTGTATGTGTTAATGCGACGTTTTTTTCTGATAGTTTCTTTAATTGTTAATAATCAGATAACATTATTTAATAATGTTTGTTGTTTAATTGTAAAAAATACTGAAATGGCGTCTGTTAGCACACAATTAATAATTTACAAAAAAAAACGCAATTCCAATTGATTACAAGGTTTCATTATTTCCAGATTTATTTTTAATTATTGAACGTTACAATTACTGTTTTTTCAGATTTTGGTACAGTCGACGTCAAAGGTATCATTACGGTTTAGGTGCCAAAAATATATTTACACGACTTTATTGCCTTGACATTAAGGTCGTGTAAATATGTTTTTGGCGCCTAAACTGTAAAGATATCTTTGACGTCGACTGTACCATCAGGGTGCTTAGCCAAGTTGCCAATCGCTAGCGCTTAATCGTCAATCGTAAACGAAAGGCAGCTAACTGTCTTTGTCGCAACTAATATAAAAGAGTGACAGAGAGGGAAAACTACGATACGCTATTAAGCGCTAGCGATTGGCAACTTGGCTAATCATCCTGGTAGCCATATTTGGTAGATAGCTACAAAAAAAGAAACGTGTTTTCCTATCTTGTGGCCACCTACCAAATGGGAACGATTCTCTTATCCTCCAGTGTGCGAAGCTGATTTTATAATTTCGTAAATTCTTTCTATTGAAGATTGAGAGGCTGTAATTTCAAAAACTTTCATTAAAGTTTTTATTCTTTTTGGTCGCAAGAAAATTGCTGTTCATAATAGAAAATTGACGTTACACCCGTGGTCGCAGGCAGACTGGCGAGAAAATGTATCAACACCTTCGAGCTGCGCGGGTTTTTCTAACTACCCGCACTTAGCTGTGGTAGTTCCTATATTGGGGAAACCAAACGCACCATGGCGGAAAGGGTCAAGGGACATAATATATCACGGCTGTTAAAAAGCGTCAATAGTTATTTATTATCAAGGATCGGACAAACGCCCGTCATTTTGAAAACATAACCCTGTTCCTTACAGTAGAGATATCCTTATCTTATGATGTTAACTTATTTTATTTTAAAAGATATTTTTTTAATAACACTATCACAAAGTATGTATTTAGGAGATCGCAATTCATATTTACTTGTACACCATGATTGTGAATTTCTGACGCATAAACGATTTAGAATTTTTGATATTGAATTTCGATGTATTGAGTGTATAATATCTACTTCGGCTACCGCGATAATTATTCATGAAACAAAACGTTTGAAACGGATTATATATATCGCGTATATTAATAAATTTTACTTAAATCGTTTATTGATCACAATTAATAATCATGATATGTACAACTTGTAAAAAAGAGTTGGGATCTCCTATACAAATACAAATAATTTTTACTGCATGATTTAATTAACTAATTTAGATACTTTGTGTTAGTGTTATAAAAAACATAATATTAAATAAAATATGTTAACATCATAAGATAAGGAAGTCTCTACTGTACGGAACAGGGTTACGTTTTCAAAATGACGGGCGTTTGTCCGATCCTTGTTTATTATACAAGGGGGCAAAGTTGTTGTTTAACTGTCGTGCCAATATTGAGACCTGAGCTAGCGAAAGATTCCAAAATTGAGCCACGAGCGTAGCGAGTGGTTCAAAAACTGGAATCTTGAGCATTGCGAAGGTCTCAAGGCACGAGAGTTGAACAAACTTTGCCGCCAAGTGTAATACAACTTTTTTCCCCTCACTATCGCGAGGAAATATGATTACAAATCTCATCCAAATGTAAATTAACATAAAGAAACCATTTAAAACTCAATGTCGAAACGTATCGTAGAATAGAAATACTTCTGGAACTTAAATATAGCCAATGGCTTACAAAGTCACCCATGAGAACGTCCAATTTAACATGTGAGCTCTGATTGCGCATGTGTACTACGGTCATACAGATCCACTTATACTAGGCAGTAGGGGGCTATAGGAATTAGAGCAATGTCAAATTACTTTATTCGCAAGTGTGTAAAAAGCGTTTTTACCCGCTCGTATTAAACGATAAACGAGCGCTTTACGAGCTAGTGAGGGGAAAACTAATAAGTCTGCTGTGGCCGAGCATTTATTGGAATCCGGACCAAACCACTGGATTAAGCTCCATAACCCGAAAGCCCTCTCAACCGAACGTATACATCACAGCCCGAAAAGTACGTGAAGCTATCGAAATTAAGAAACATCGTAATATTAATCAAAATGAGGGGCAAGGAATCGTGGAATCCCGTGATTTACAAATGTAAGTGTGGTGAAACATCCATTTCAAAGCCATAAAAACACTCCTTTGTATTGAGTGTAGGCTTAGTGACAACCCCAGCCTAGAAGTGAATAATCAAGACCAAGTGCGGGTAGTTCGAAAAACCCGCGCAGCTCAAAGGTGTTGATACATCTCGCCAGGCAGTCTGCCTGCGACCACGGGTGTGACGTCATCCATCCCCGAAACGTCATAAAATTAAACGTAAGTTTACTCGATTAAGACCTGTTTGTCATTAAAATGAGTGATAATCATGAAAATTTAAATCAATATATTGATTTATTTGCTGTTTGCGATTGAGCGTAGTAAAAATAATTTTAATTAACTATAAACACCCAGTAGAAATTTATTAAATGGTTTAATTATGCTCAGACAGATTTTTAATTTTTGTTAGAACTTATTCATTTTTAAAATTCACGAACCGCTTTCGAGAGTTTGTGTGGTAAGGATAGTGGCATATTGTTATTAATTTTCATACAAAGCACAACCCCAGTCACTTCGTATAAACTCTAATCTACCACTGTATCAGTCATAGTACGGGTATGTTGGTTAAAATTGACTTTTCCATGACTGAACTCTACTAATCACTCACTTTGTATGAGGGGATACATTATTTTATAGATATTTCGATGTTGGTACATGTTCCATCCTGTATAATTCTGCCGCCACGGCCGAAGTTTAAAAAAGTTCGCTTCTACTTTGCCGCTTGTAAAAACTGCCAAATTATTTTTTTTAACACAAAAAAAAAAATTTTTTTTTGCTGCCAAATCTGCCGCCCCTGAAATCTGCCGCTCTAGGCCATGGCCTACTTGGCCTACTGGTAAATCCGGCACTGCTGAGACGTTTATTTGAAGACATATAAAATTTTCGAGTATACAGAATGAAGTTTATTTTACCTCATCAACTGTGCGTTTTCTATTCGATCTGTCATATACTTCTGCTTATTGTAATCGCCTGTCAATTTATTTTTAAGATGTACAATAAATAAACTTTATCCTACTAAATTTTCAAACTTACAGAAACAAGTTTTGAAACCCAATTTACTTAACTGTCTCCTCGCCTGGCAAGGTCTTATGCTGTTCAAAACCGCCTGGCATTGCACATACTTACTCCGAGACGTTTATTTGAAGACATATAAAAAATTCGAGTATACAGGATGAAGTTTATTTTACCTCATCAACTGTGCGTTTTCTAATTGATCTGTCATATACTTCTGCTTATTCTAATCGCCTGTGAATTTATTTTTAAGATGTACAATAAATAAACTTTATCCTATTACATTTTCAAACTTACAGAAACAAGTTAAGAAACCCAATTTACTTAGCTGTCCCCTCGCCTGGCAAGGTCTTATGCTGTTCAAAACCGCCTGGCATTGTACATACTTACTCTGAGAGGTTTATTTGAAGACATATAAAAATTTCGAGTATACAGGATGAAGTTTATTTTACCTCATCAACTGTGCGTTTTCTATTCGATCTATCATATACTTCTGCTTATTGTAATCGCTTGTCAATTTATTTTTAAGATGTACAATAAATAAACTTTATCCTATTAAATTTTCAAACTTACAGAAACAAGTTTTGAAACCCAATTTACTTAGCTGTCCCCTCGCCTGGCAAGGTCTTATGCTGTTCAAAACCGCCTGGCATTGTACATACTTACTCCGAGACGTTTATTTGAAGACATATAAAAATTTCGAGTATACAGGATGAAGTTTATTTTACCTCATCAACTGTGCGTTTTCTAATTGATCTGTCATATACTTCTGCTTATTGTAATCGCCTGTCAATTTATTTTTAAGATGTACAATAAATAAACTTTATCCTATTACATTTTCAAACTTACAGAAACAAGTTAAGAAACCCAATTTACTTAGCTGTCTCCTCGCCTGGCAAGGTCTTATGCTGTTCAAAACCGCCTGGCATTGCACATACTTACTCCGAGACGTTTATTTGAAGACATATAAAAATTTCGAGTATACAGGATGAAGTTTATTTTACCTCATCAACTGTGCATTTTCTAATTGACCTGTCATATACTTCTGCTTATTGTAATCGCCTGTGAATTTATTTTTAAGATGTACAATAAATTAACTTTATCCTATAAATTTTTCAAACTTACAGAAACAAGTTAAGAAACCCAATTTACTTAGCTGTCCCCTCGCCTGGCAAGGTCTTATGCTGTTCAAAACCGCCTGGCATTGTACATACTTACTCTGAGAGGTTTATTTGAAGACATATAAAAATTTCGAGTATACAGGATGAAGTTTATTTTACCTCATCAACTGTGCGTTTTCTATTCGATCTATCATATACTTCTGCTTATTGTAATCGCTTGTCAATTTATTTTTAAGATGTACAATAAATAAACTTTATCCTATTAAATTTTCAAACTTACAGAAACAAGTTTTGAAACCCAATTTACTTAGCTGTCCCCTCGCCTGGCAAGGTCTTATGCTGTTCAAAACCGCCTGGCATTGTACATACTTACTCCGAGACGTTTATTTGAAGACATATAAAAATTTCGAGTATACAGGATGAAGTTTATTTTACCTCATCAACTGTGCGTTTTCTAATTGATCTGTCATATACTTCTGCTTATTGTAATCGCCTGTCAATTTATTTTTAAGATGTACAATAAATAAACTTTATCCTATTACATTTTCAAACTTACAGAAACAAGTTAAGAAACCCAATTTACTTAGCTGTCTCCTCGCCTGGCAAGGTCTTATGCTGTTCAAAACCGCCTGGCATTGCACATACTTACTCCGAGACGTTTATTTGAAGACATATAAAAATTTCGAGTATACAGGATGAAGTTTATTTTACCTCATCAACTGTGCATTTTCTAATTGACCTGTCATATACTTCTGCTAATTGTAATCGCCTGTCAATTTTTTTTTAAGATGTACAATAAATTAACTTTATCCTATAAATTTTTCAAACTTACAGAAACAAGTTTTGAAATCCAATTTACTTAACAGTTCAAAAAATAAAGGGCCTGATGACGTGCAGGGCTGACGCCTGCCAGGTCATGGCTATTGCTCTTAGAATTCCATAAACCGTTAGTATACAAATTTCTAACCTTACAGGAAGACCGTTACTCTCAGGGTTCACTGGCTCTTGGACTATTACAAATATGTCAATATAAATTACAAATAACGATATCCTATCAAATGTAGAACTTTTCGAACATATTTAATTACCTAATTATTGTGCAGAAATTGGGGGGATTTTTTTTTATTTCACTGGCAACATTTTCATAATTATAATGGCGCCAAAATTTCTTTACGATTTTTTCACTTGCAATTACGTAAAAATAACATTTTAATTTAAACTTAATACTTACGCGTGGAATGTGATACTAGCAATAAACTAGCATGTGTGTTTGGGTCTGTTGATCTGTGGGAACACTTGAACAATGCGCACCCGACCATTTTTTCGTCATTACACAATGAGGGTTTTTGATACTTTTTCTGCCGCTATGGGGAGGTGAGATGGCAGCACTGAGCCGACCCTTTAACGAACTGTCAAAATAAATACGCGCATTTAATTTTCAACATATTTATAGGTTTATTTATTCTGAAAACCATTACTTTAGGCATATTGTTACCTAAAATAAATAAAATAGTTCCAAGTCAATTCTCATGAAATTAACAAAGTTAAAGTAATTATTTTGAATACCAGTGATTTTGCGCGCCTGTTTTATAGCTCCGTCTTCAGTTCGATGATCGTGTAATAGTCGTAATCCATTACAAAATCAATTCTCTTCCAAATAAAATAGAATTTCAATATTTTAGGCCCAGGTGCCTACGAATAGTATGAATCTGACAGTTGTCGAGACCAGGTACGTACGAAGCGCCGCCTGGTGGCAGAAAAATTATCGAAAACCCTCATTAAAAGCGGGAGCTGTGTCAACAATTACTGATCCGTGAGCACTGACTTGTCGTCTGCCGTGTAATAAGGGCTTAAAAAAGTAAACTTTTTTTCACCTGACTGTCAGTGTCATAGTTGACGTATGTCATCTTCAGCTGTCGAGTGCCGCTGTAATGTCAAAAAGTGTTTATCATCTTACATTTTTTAACATTTTATTTACTGTAAACGTAACAAATTACGAGTTGTTGAGTGCTTAAACATTATTTAATAATGGGGCCACCAATAAATATAACACTTTTCGAAAGACTTTCGTCCCTCGTTCGTCCGGTCAACTATAAATTGCTTTTAAGACCGAATTTGGACACCGGTGTTTTCCAAGGGAACGTTAAAATAAACATTGTTTTAAAGCAAGAAAAGAACTATGTGAACTTGCATTCGAAGTTTTTAGATATAAGCAAAGTTCAAGTGTTTAGGGGGGAAAGAGAAATACCGGTCTTTAAATACACGGAGGTCGAGAACTTGGAACAACTTTTGATTCAGTTCAATGATCCTTTGAGTCCGGGAAGCTATCAGATTGATATAGATTTTGAAGGGAAATTAACGCAGAAAATTGTCGGCTTTTATTCATCACGCCTGAGAGATAACAAGTAGGTATTTTAATATTGTGTGTTTAGTATAAATAATAAATACCTACCCACCTGCCAATTTGAAAATTACGTTTATAAGTTTTCCATGTCTTAACAATAGTAATGTAATAGATATGAATTGGTATCAATTGATTAGAGTTTCTTAAATACATTCACATTTGCATATTATTGATTTGTATTAACATTTTGAGTGTTTGGATACCATTTTTGTAATAATATCAATCTTCGACTTTACAAGACATTCTATTTTTAAAATTATTGTTGTATATAACATGAAAACCTTAAAATTACATTATTTTATTATCTAAATATAAATAATTCATGGTAGGGGTGTGGACTTTACTATAAAAACTTTTGTATAATTATTATTGTAATATTAGTATTTGTTGTATTAATAGTCTTATTAGTAGTTTAGTATGACTAAGATGTACAGGACCCAATGTAAGGTTATCACTGGGTTTAAGAACAATATTTATTGATATATTGAAATTTCAGGACAATGGTAGCAAGCAAATTTCAACCCACATATGCTCGTCAAGCATTCCCTTGCTTTGACGAGCCTGACTTCAAAGCAACTTATGACATCACACTTGTAAAACCAGAGAACTATGTAGCTCTGTCAAATATGAATGTAAGTATATCATAGAAGCCGGGTCCACAGTAACAACTCTTCTTAAGGGTGTTTTAAGAGTCTATTAAGGGATTGAAGTGTCAATAACCATACTTTGATAGAAGATTGATGATAGGCAGCAACATCATCATAGTGGACTCATTGCATGAATGTAGGATTAATATGGATTTGACAACGTTATAATAATAGCAAGAACGAAAGGGTTGGTCTTATGAAACTTTTTACTAGTGGAAGTGAAAAGGAACGATAATCGTCCGTCCTTATCACTGTGCCACTATTTTTTGTGTGTGTGTGCATTAGATCCTAAATGTAAGTGCCAGACAAATGCGTTGAATACGTCACTAAGTGCCACACACACAAGTATCTTCTTACTTCTTAGTAGTAAGTGACTATGTCTATCCCTCTTAGTGGCACACTATGTGCGACCCCTCGACTCATTGCTGCAATCGCCAATCTGCTTGCCCAGCATGGTGATTATTGGCATTTACCTCCTAATGCGTCTATACGCATAATGAATAGGAGAGGCCTGTCCAGCAGTGGACTGAGATAGGCTGATGATGTGTGTGATGTGAATGTAACTGTTTGAATTGTAAATTAAATAAATCCATCTTATAGAGGTCACTTTGAGTTACATGATTGAGTCATTGTTTATGTTTGTGCAATGTGGTTGACAAATGGTCACAATGGAAGATCAGCGACAGCTATTGCCAGCGTGAACACTGCTCGCCAGTTCTGTTACTTGGACTTGGTTTGACACACTTACTATTCTTTCAGGAAGTCTCAAGATCTCCCGACAGTAAAACAGGCTCAGAGGCTGTAACATTTGCCACCAGCGTCCCAATGTCAACGTACCTAGCCTGCTTTGTGGTATGCGATTTCGCCTCTAAAGAGACCGAGATCAACTCTAAAGGTGTTGGGAACAACTTCATATTGAGATCTTTCGCTCAGAAGGATCAGACGCATAAAATTGATTTCGCACAGAGTATTGGGAAGAGAGCTACTGAGTTCTACATTCAGTATTATGATGTACCGTTTCCTCTACCCAAACTAGGTAAATATCTATTTTTGTAGCTGAGCACTTTGTCTATAATGTTAACAAAAATGTTGAACCTTATTGTAAAGTCAGGTCTAATATAATTATTAGATTTATTAGCAACCATAAAAACGCTACCCATGTTGATTTTTTGACTTTGTAATCCCTACGTTTGTCCAATATAATTTCTTGGAGTTTATTTGGTAGATGGCCACAGAAACTCTGAAGTCTGAACTAAGCGATGTAATCCAATCGTGTTTGATCTTTAGATTTCTGTTAAAGAAACTCGATGTAATGATTAGCTTTTTGATCGCTGTAAGATGTCAGACAGTCAATACCCAAGCAAGTGAGCTTGCTGGGGCCCGTTTCTCGAACGCTTGTAACTTGTAATACAAGTGGAAGTCTCTTTTTAACAATATTAATTAGATAAGGACTTCCGCTGTTTTACAAGTTACAAGCTTTCGAGAAATAGGCCCCTGGAGTCGGATGAATAAGATAATGGCCAATTTGGTTTTTATGTAAAAAATAGTCTCATTAATACGCAAACTCTATTCCGCGTTGTGTAATTTTGTATTAGTTCTGACACGGGTAAGCCCGATGAAAAATTCACTGTCTAAAGGAAGAAACAGTTGACGATAAAAAGCCTGTTTTATATTTACCCTTTCTTTGCAGACATGATAGCAATCCCCGACTACATATCAGGCGCCACCGAGCACTGGGGGCTGGTGACGTACCGACAGACGTCGTTCCTGGTGGACGAGGCGACCGCCTCCGCGCAGAACAAGCTCAGCGTGGCGAACACCGTCGCGCACGAGCTGGCGCACATGTGGTTCGGGAACTTGGGTGAGGGTTATCGATTACCTTACAGGCTTGATCGGATGCCGGAATTCTCCATTTTTGAGCTGTCATTGGGACTAATCAACGGTGTGATGAGTCAAATGTCGTTAATCACTGACATGCTTCATGTAGCTTTTGTTAAATGCCATCACCCTTATTTTACATAAAATATAGAGTCTAATGCAAAAATCAAAGAACAAGAGTGGTTAGGGCGATAAGAATCGGACGATGGATAGGACTCGTAATACGAAATACCCATATGCATTTTAGAAGACCAACCTGGGGCAGAAGTAGAAGCAGACCTAAGCTCAGGGTGTGTAGCTAAGATCGCAACCGAAAGGCAACTGTCTTGGTCGCTCTAATAAGGAATAGTGACAGAGGGAGGAAATTATGATTTGGCTAGGTATTTACGTAGTTGGTCGGTGTCGAACAAGACACCAGAACCTTGAGATTGCTGTTTGGAGAAGGAAAGCCATGTCGGGCTGGAAGGATCTATTTGACAGGCTAAAGCCACCCTTGGCTGGAGCCTCAGATGAGACACGACAGCCATCCGACTACATATCAGGCGCCACCGAGCACTGGGGGCTGGTGACGTACCGACAGACGTCGTTCCTGGTGGACGAGGCGACCGCCTCCGCGCAGAACAAGCTCAGCGTGGCGAACACCGTCGCGCACGAGCTGGCGCACATGTGGTTCGGGAACTTGGGTGAGGATTATCGATTACCTTACAGGCTTGATCGGATGCCGGAATTCTCCATTTTTGAGCTGTCATTGGGACTTATCAGCGGTATGATGAGTCAAATGTCGTTAATCACTGACATGCTTCATCTAGCTTTTGTTACATGCTATCACTCTTATTTTACATACAATGTGTCAAAATTAGAATCTTGAGCGCAGCGAGGGACTCGAAAGGCAAGAAATACAAATATCTTTGCTCTCGTGTGATACATGCAACTTTTCACCTCAGCGGCGAGAACATAAGTGATAGCTGAATATACTCGCGGAGGAGGAGGAGAAAATATGGAGTCTTGAGATTGATGGTTGAAGAAGGAAAGCCATGTCGGACTGGAGGGATCTATTTAACAGGCTAAAGCCACCCTTGGCTGGAGCCTCAGATGAGACACGACAGCCATCCGACTACATATCAGGCGCCACCGAGCACTGGGGGCTGGTGACGTACCGACAGACGTCGTTCCTGGTGGACGAGGCGACCGCCTCTGCGCAGAACAAGCTCAGCGTGGCGAACACCGTCGCGCACGAGCTGGCGCACATGTGGTTCGGGAACTTGGGTGAGGGTTATCGATTACCTTACAGGCTTGATCGGATGCCGGATTTTTTTTTTTTTTTTTTATGTTGGCACAACAAAGTGGCTCCACTCCACCTGATCGTAAGTGAAAAGTAGAGCCCAATTCTCCATTTTTGAGCTGTCATTGGGACTTATCAACGGTATGATGAGTCAAATGTCATTAATCACTGACATGCTTCATCTAGCTTTTGTTACATGCCATGACTCTTATTTTACATAAAATATGGAGTCTAATGCAAAAATCAAAGCACGAGAGTGGTTAGGGCGATAAGAATCGGACGATGGATAGGACTCGTAATACGAAATACCCATATGCCTTTTAGAAGTCCGACCGGTGGCAGAAGTAGAAGCAGACCTAAACTCAGGGTGTGTAGCTAAGATCGCAACCGAAAGGCAACTGTCTTGGTCGCTCTAATAAGGAATAGTGACAGAGGGAGGAAATTATGATTTAGCTAGGTATTTAGGTAGTTGGTCGGTGTTGAACAAGACACCAGAACCTTGAGATTGATGGTTGGAGAAGGAAAGCCATGTCGGACTGGAAGGATCTATTTGACAGGCTAAAGCCACCCTTGGCTGGAGCCTCAGGTGAGACACGACAGCCATCCGACTACATATCAGGCGCCACCGAGCACTGGGGGCTGGTGACGTACCGACAGACGTCGTTCCTGGTGGACGAGGCGACCGCCTCCGCGCAGAACAAGCTCAGCGTGGCGAACACCGTCGCGCACGAGCTGGCGCACATGTGGTTCGGGAACTTGGGTGAGGGTTATCGATTACCTTACAGGCTTGATCGGATGCCGGAATTCTCCATTTTTGAGCTGTCATTGCGACTTATCAACGATATGATGAGTCAAATGTCGTTAATCACTGACATGCTTCATGTAGCTTTTGTTAAATGCACTCTTATTTTACATACAATGTGTCAAAATTAGAAACTCGAGTGCAGCGAGGGACTCGGAGACAAGAGATACAAAATATCTTTGCTCTTGTGTGATACATGCAACTTTTAATCTCAGCGGCGAGAACATAAGTGATAGCTGAATATACTCGCGGAGGAAGAGGAGAAAATATGGAGTCTAATGCAAAAATTAAAGCACGTGTGTGGTTAGGGCGATAAGAATCGGACGATGGATAGGACTCATAATACGAAATACCCATATGCCTTTTAGAAGTCCGACCGGTGGCAGAAGTAGAGGCAGACCTGAGGGTTCCTCAGGGCTCAGGGTGCCTAGCTAAGATTGTGACCGAAAGGCAACTGTCTTTTCTCACATTAATAAGAAATAGAGACAGAGGGAGGAAATTATGATTTGGCTAGGTATTTAGGTAGTTGGTCGGTGTTAAACAAGGCACCAGAACCTTGAGATTGATGGTTGGAGAAGGAAAGCCATGTCGGACTGGAGGGATCTATTTGACAGGCTAAAGCCACCCTTGGCTTGGCATTTTTCGAGGCATTTTTGAGCTGTCGTTGGGACTTATTAGCGGTATGATGAGTCAAATGTCATTAA
The DNA here is from genome assembly GCA_025490895.1 of Thaumatotibia leucotreta. Lineage (NCBI taxonomy): Eukaryota > Metazoa > Arthropoda > Insecta > Lepidoptera > Tortricidae > Thaumatotibia > Thaumatotibia leucotreta. The sequence continues at coordinate 10,724 of JALPQI010015818.1, read as the reverse complement.
TCACTGACATGCTTCATCTAGCTTTTGTTACATGCCATCACTCTTATTTTACTTAAAATATGGAGTCTAATGCAAAAATCAAAGCACGAGAGTGGTTAGGGCGATTAGAATCGGACGATGGATAGGACTCGTAATACGAAATACCCATATGCCTTTTAGAAGACCAACAAGGGGCAAAAGTAGTAGCAGACCTAAGCTCAGGGTGTGTAGCTAAGATCGCAACCGAAAGGGAACTGTCTTGCTCGCACTAATAAGAAATAGAGACAGAGGGAGGAAATTATGATTTGGCTAAGTATTTACGTAGTTGGTCGGTGTTGAACAAGACACCAGAACCTTGAGATTGATGGTTGGAGAAGGAAAGCCATGTCGGACTGGAGGGATCTATTTGACAGGCTAAAGCCACCCTTGGCTGGAGCCTCAGATGAGACACGACAGCCATCCGACTACATATAAGGCGCCACCGAGCACTGGGGGCTGGTGACGTACCGACAGACGTCGTTCCTGGTGGACGAGGCGACCGCCTCCGCGCAGAACAAGCTCAGCGTGGCGAACACCGTCGCGCACGAGCTGGCGCACATGTGGTTCGGGAACTTGGGTGAGGGTTATCGATTACCTTACAGGCTTGATCGGATGCCGGAATTCTCCATTTTTGAGCTGTCATTGGGACTTATCAACGGTGTGATGAGTCAAATGTCTTTAATCACTGACATGCTTCATCTAGCTTTTGTTACAATCTATCACTCTTATTTTACATACAATGTGTCAAAATTAGAATCTTGAGCGCAGCGAGGGACTCGAGAGACAAGAAATACAAATATCTTTGCTCTCGTGTGATACATGCAACTTTTCACCTCAGCGGCGAGAACATAAGTGATAGCTGAATATACTCGCGGAGGAGGAGAAGAAAATATGGAGTCTAATGCAAAAATCGAAACACGAGAGTGGTTAGGGCGATAAGAATCGGACGATGGATAGGACTCGTAATACGAAATACCCATATGCCTTTTAGAAGTCCGACCGGTGGCAGAAGTAGAGGCAGACCTAAGCTCAGGGTGTGTAGCTAAGATCGCAACTGAAAGGCAACTGTCTTGGTCGCACTTATAAGAAATAGAGACAGAGGGAGGAAATTATGATTTGGCTAAGTATTTAGGTAGTTGGTCGGTGTTGAATAAGACACCACAACCTTGAGATTGATGGTTGGAGAAGGAAAGCCATGTCGGACTGGAAGAATCTATTTGACAGGCTAAAGCCACCCTCGGCTGGAGCCTCAGATGAGACACGACAGCCATCCGACTACATATCAGGCGCCACCGAGCACTGGGGGCTGGTGACGTACCGACAGACGTCGTTCCTGGTGGACGAGGCGACCGCCTCCGCGCAGAACAAGCTCAGCGTGGCGAACACCGTCGCGCACGAGCTGGCGCACATGTGGTTCGGGAACTTGGGTGAGGGTTATCGATTACCTTACAGGCTTGATCGGATGCCGGAATTCTCCATTTTTGAGCTGTCATTGGGACTTATCAACGGTGTGATGAGTCAAATGTCTTTAATCACTGACATGCTTCATCTAGCTTTTGTTACAATCTATCACTCTTATTTTACATACAATGTGTCAAAATTAGAATCTTGAGCGTAGCGAGGGACTCGAGAGACAAGAAATACAAATATCTTTGCTCTCGTGTGATACATGCAACTTTTCACCTCAGCGGCGAGAACATAAGTGATAGCTGAATATACTCGCGGAGGAGGAGAAGAAAATATGGAGTCTAATGCAAAAATCGAAACACGAGAGTGGTTAGGGCGATAAGAATCGGACGATGGATATGACTCGTAATACGAAATACCCATATTCCTTTTAGAAGACCGACCGGGGGCAGAAGTAGAAGCAGGCCTAAGCTCAGGGTGTGTAGCTAAGATCGCAACTGAAAGGCAACTGTCTTGGTCGCACTTATAAGAAATAGAGACAGAGGGAGGAAATTATGATTTGGCTAAGTATTTAGGTAGTTGGTCGGTGTTGAACAAGACACCACAACCTTGAGATTGATGGTTGGAGAAGGAAAGCCATGTCGGACTGGAGCGATCTATTTGACAGGCTAAAGCCACCCTTGGCTGGAGCCTCAGATGAGACACGACAGCCATCCGACTACATATCAGGCGCCACCGAGCACTGGGGGCTGGTGACGTACCGACAGACGTCGTTCCTGGTGGACGAGGCGACCGCCTCCGCGCAGAACAAGCTCAGCGTGGCGAACACCGTCGCGCACGAGCTGGCGCACATGTGGTTCGGGAACTTGGGTGAGGGTTATCGATTACCTTACAGGCTTGATCGGATGCCGGAATTCTCCATTGTTGAGCTGTCATTGGGACTTATCAGCGGTATGATGAGTCAAATGTCGTCAATCACTGACATGCTTCATGTAGCTTTTGTTACATGCTATCACTCTTATTTTACATACAATGTGTCAAAATTAGAATCTTGAGCGCAGCGAGGGACTCGAGAGACAAGAAATACAAATATCTTTGCTCTCGTGTGATACATGCAACTTTGCACCTCAGCGGCCAGAACATAAGTGATAGCTAAATATACTCGCGGAGGAGGAGGAGAAAATATGGAGTCTAATGCAAAAATCGAAACACGAGAGTGGTTAGGGCGATAAGAATCGGACGATGGATAGGACTCGTAATACGAAATACTCATATGCCGTTTAGAAGTCCGACCGGTGGCAGAAGTAGAAGCAGACCTAAGCTCAGGGTGTGTAGCTAAGATCGCAACCGAAAGGCAACTGTCTTGGTCGCTCTAATAAGGAATAGTGACAGAGGGAGGAAATTATGATTTGGCTAAGTATTTAGGTAGTTGGTCGGTGTTGATCAAGACACCAAAACTTTGAGATTGCTGTTTGGAGAAGGAAAGCCATGTCGGACTGGAGGGATCTATTTGACAGGCTAAAGCCACCCTTGGCTGGAGCCTCAGATGAGACACGACAGCCATCCGACTACATATCAGGCGCCACCGAGTACTGGGGGCTGGTGACGTACCGACAGACGTCGTTCCTGGTGGACGAGGCGACCGCCTCCGCGCAGAACAAGCTCAGCGTGGCGAACACCGTCGCGCACGAGCTGGCGCACATGTGGTTCGGGAACTTGGGTGAGGGTTATCGATTACCTTACAGGCTTGATCGGAGGCCGGAATTCTCCATTTTTGAGTTGTCATTGGGACTTATCAGCGGTATGATGAGTCAAATGTCGTTAATCACTGACATGCTTCATGTAGCTTTTGTTAAATGCCATCAATGCTATGTTACCCGTCGTGAATCTTTCACTTAATGGTCTCATCGGAAGATCAGCGCTGGCTCACGCTAGCAACATGCTGAGATGAGACCATTTCGTGGCACCTTTTCTTTTTCTTTTGTATACTGTCATATTTACTTCGTCCTTTAATGTGGCTCATGAATAAATTATTTTCTATTTCTTCTATTTCTATCAATCTTATTTGACATACAATGTGTCAAAATTAGAATCTTGAGCGCAGCGAAGGACTCAGAGACAAGAGATACAAATATCTTTGCTCTCGTGTGATAAATGCAACTTTTCACCTCAGCGGCGAGAACATAAGTGTTGGCTGAATATACTCGCGGAGTGATCAATAAAAAAAAAACATTTCAGAGGTATACCGCTGTTGGATTTTTTTTATTGCTAAATGGAGTCTAATGCAAAAATCGAAGCACGTGAGTGGTTTGGGTGATAAGATAAGAATCGGATAGGACATGTGGTACAAAATACCCATATGCCTTTTAGAAGACCTGCCGGCGGTGGTAGCAGTAGAGGCAGATATTTAGTTTTTTTAATGCATCCTCCTCTCCGCCTCAGTGGAGCCGCACCCTTATAACGACAGTTAAGTACAATAATATTATCTTTAGGAATTTAAACTCGATCAGCGTTTTTATACTATGATATGCCTTATAGTTTGTAAAATGAACACCAAAAGCGAGTTATTATCGAAATTTTGTGCTTAATTGTCGCTACAAAGCTGACTGAAGTTTAGGTTTTTTAACTTCACGCTAATTGCGTGACCCAATAAGTGAAAATGCCCTTATTCATTATAATGTTGTTACAGTGACGATGAAATGGTGGGACGACCTATGGCTGAACGAAGGGTTCGCGTCCTATATGCAGGCCAAGTGTCTGAACGCGATCGAACCTTCTTGGACCATGGTGAGACTAGACTCTAATGGGTACCCTTCGGCTTGGGCTTTCACTTCTTCACATTTCTTCATCATCAGCCTATGATAGTCCACTGCTGGACGTAGGCCTCTCCTATTAACTATGCGTATAAACGCATTAGGTAAATGCCCATAATCGCCACGCTGGGCAAGCGGATTGGAGATCGCAGTAATGTGCCCACTATGATGACGCTGCTGCCCATCATCAATCTTTTATCAAATAATGGTCAGTGACACTTCAATCCTTTAGTCGACTCTTACGACGCCCGCAAGAGGAGTTGGGGTGGTGACAAATGTATATTCTTACTGCCGTCACCACATGGCAACACATTCTTCGTTCATTCTTTTCACATTTCTTATTTACTATATATTCTATATTAAAATATTATCGAAGCGGAATACTCACGTATTTAAGTCGATGATATGAAGACGGCGAAGGAATATGCTGAGCTCCAGACGCCACGCGTTTACGATTATTTAAGCGAAATTTAACTTTACGGCGTCCCACGTAAGTTTCTACTGCATTGGCGTCGTAGTCACTATTTTCTGTTTTCTTCTATGGCCGACTGTAGTGGTGAAAAGGTTAAGACGTTTCGACCCTTTAAGAGGGTCCTCGTCCGGCCTCGGTCAAAGCCCGACATGTACTTTATTCTTTATTCAACAACAAACATGTAAAAAACAGCTTACGCCAAGACATTACATGTGGAATTATCTATAAACTAACATAATTCTAATAGTAATAACATTTTATGTCAAAATAATGAAAAGGAAAAATTATAGGGTACAGTCGCAGGTATTAAGGTAATGGTTAAATTTTCGTCTAAGTTGTGTCCATCTATTAGAGAAAATGTCGGCATTTTGAATCGTAGCTAAAAAGTTATTAATTAGTTCTATAGCTCTGTGGGTGGGTGCGTTGGAAGTTTGATGGGTGCGGATGTGATATGGAATAGTAAGGAGGTCTCTAGGGCGGCGCACTCGGCGTCCCACTGCAGCTGTATAGTCGTTAGGGATGAGGATGGGGGCCAGCACTCTGCTAGAACGGGTACTGGCCGCGGGCGGTGCTGGCTAGGGTGATGCAATGAAAGACCTAGATGTTACTTTTGCCATAAAGCGGGTTGCACACAGTCTCATGTTAGTTATAATTCTAAAATTACAGAGAACATGTTTTTTTTTAGTTGGATCAGTTCCTGAAAGGCATGCACTCCGTCATGGTAGTGGACGCGAAGCTATCGAGTCACCCCATCGTCCAGACCGTGGAGACACCAGACCAAATCACTGCTATATTCGACGCCATCTCCTACAATAAGGTAACTTGTTAGTTTTACTAAGGTGTTTCAAAATTTCTATGTCCTTAAATCGAAAACCAATCACCAAAAAATATTTTTCTTCGTCTACGTCATTTAGCTGATTCTTGACGTTTGTAACTTACGCTCTTTCTGCTCGAAGTTGTAATAAAAAAGGATTTTCGCACAAAAATAGCATTTTTTTAAATAAAAAAATGCGTGCATCTTTATGGTTTAAGACATTTATTTCTCAAAAATAGAATACAATTCACTTAATTATGAGAAATACAAATTACTTATTTTACTATAATATACAGTAGCATGCAGGGAACACATAATTAACAGTTTACTAAAGCATTCAATTAAGTATTTAAATAACATCTCTTAATCAAGAAAAACAATGTGGGTAGGGTTATTTTTAATCGGGGGGTAGAAACAAGCGAGTTACGCGTACCGATCGGTTATGATAATCATTGGAGGCGGCATTTATTACGTATACAGCTCCAGCAATAGCGATAGCAATAGTGACACCATAGCAATTAGCTATCTGGACCTGTAAAGCGTTTAAGGATGTGATTTTTTAAGACTTTTTTAAATAATATCTCGGATTTTATGTATTTAAGATCATTTGGCAAATTATTATAAATCTTGGCTCCTTCGTAAAGTATATTTCTTTTACCGTAATTGGTTCTAGGTGACCGAAGACAGATATTATTTGCGCGCCTAGTTACACGCTGCTGTATTTGGGATTTAATAGTGAATGATATTTGAGTGTGAATTTGTTTTTTAATTATTTTTCTTATTAATATACATGTTTTATAATGGTATAGTTGAGAAAGTGTCATTAAATTGGTTTCTTTATAAATTTTTGTAGAAGGAGTTAAGTAATTATAGTGAAATAATAGTTTAATTAATTTATTTTGAGCAACTTGAATTTTATTTAGTATGGTTTTACCTGCCGAGCCCCATATTTCCAACAAGTATTCTAAATGTGGCTTTACCATAGTATTATATATAATGTAGCGAACAGGTTTTGGAAAACAGCGAACAATGCCACGAAGTGACCCCATAAGTGATGAAAGCTTGGAACGCAGATTATCTATGTGCGGTTTCCAGGTTAATTGGCTATCAAGGATCTTTTAGTATTGAGCTAGCACCAAAAAATATGAAATGTTGTCAATTGAGCTTACCGTGAAACTAGGTCGCTTTGTTTAAGATGTCCCAAGATATTAATTTATTAATTTATATATTTTTCACAAGCCTAGAGTTGTACACTTTTAATTTTGCTATAGCCACATAAATATACCGAGGATTGCCTAGTGAAACCCTATAAGTCGAGATATGGTTCCTATTTGAAAAACCGGTTTGCTGGACTTATCGTAACCCTCGATTGGTGATGGGTCGTTCCCGCAGTATGGGGAATATTCCCAAATAGAAACTTTCCCCTTAGTAACATTGGGAAATAACTGGAAGCGACTCATTACTGCCCTCGATACATTTGAGAACCGTATGGACAACCTTTGTTTTGCCGACTGGCAATGGGTTAATGACTTATGTTCAAAGATCGGATAAAATGTGCGTCGTTGTTCGCAATAATTTGATTGAGCGAATAATTAAACTCCAAAGTTGATTGATTAAATAATCAAAGGAATAATTTCTTGAAATTTGATTTTGTAGCTTTAAGGTAACGTTTTCATAGTTAAATGATTAAATGATTAATTATTCGATCAACTTTGGATCCAGGTCCGTATTATTGCGTAATTAAAATAATAGTATTTAATAGTGGAAGTTGAAATGGGTTAAATGGAATAATTCTTATTGGTGGTCATATTATACCGATTTCAAATCCCGGTGAGGGCATTATTTGTGTATCTATTTATCACAAATATTTGTTCCTTGGATGACCAAGGAACAAATATTTGTACATAGATACATATAGATACTTAAATACATAGACAGCCATGAGGCTGTCTATGTATTTAAGTATCTATATGTATCTATCTATTGTATATATCGTCGCCTGGTACCGTCATTACAACAAGCCTTAATTGAGCTTACCGTGGGCTAGGTCGATTTGTGTGAGGTGTCCCAAGATATTTAATTATTTATTTTATTTTATTGCGAACAATGACGCACTTTTCCGATCTCTACTTGTGTTTTACTCCAGGGCTCCTCCGTATTACGGATGCTAGAAGGCTTCATAGGCGAAGAGGGCTTCCGGCGAGGAGTATCCGACTACCTGAAGAAGCACAAGTTTGGTAACACTGTGACTCAGGACCTGCTAAACTCGCTGGAACCTTATTTCAGGAAGGAGAACCAGGATCACAATCTTACGTGAGTGTTTTAATAGTACATTACTATAGAGGACGGGAAACGAAGGGTTACAGTATATTTACAAATTAAGTAGTATGGTTCGACGAAATTAGTTCGTTTTATTTCATGGCAAGTTTGAGAAAAGCACTGTACAAATCTCGGCGAGAAACAGGGTTACAGGCCGTGTATCACTATCTGGCCTCAGTTCCTTCGGCCATAAATAAATATCTACTTGGCCTGTAACCCTTCGTTTTCCGTCCTCTATAGTAATGTTCTATTGTAAAAAAATTGTACATAGGTAAGGACTTAATCAAAATAAAAATGACGCTCGCGGCAATTGTGTTACGAAAGTTAGTTGAACAAAGTCGTACAAGAGTTATTACTAACGTGAGACTCAAACATCGTACGTGTCCGGCTTTGGCCGAGGGTGCTCCGGACGAGGACCCTCTTAATGGGTCAAAACATGTCGAGCAATCATCGACTTAAATACGTGAGTAACCCGATTCGATAAGAAAAACAGACATATTAGACTACTATCAATAAATATAATAAATATTTCTCATACTTTCTTTGCTTAAAATATATTATTTTACTCGGTAGTCGATACTGTCGGTAGTGACCCTGCTTGCAAAGCTGGAGGTGCCGGGTTTGAATCCTGGTGAGGGCATCTCTTATTTATCACCAAACTATTAGTTCCTCAGTCATAGTTGTATTATTTGTATATAAGTAACTATCTTTTATACTATTAAATCGTCGTTTAATACCCACAAAACATGGTAATTGAGCGTACCGTGGGACTAGGTCGATTTGTGTACGATCCCATGATATTAGTAATTTTTCCTAACGATTATGGGCATTTACCTCCTAATGCGTCTATCTATACACATAGTTAATAGGAGAGGCCTACGTCCAGCAGTGGACTAACATAGGCTGATGATGATGATGATGATGATGATGATGATATAAATAAACTGTCACATCATTCCAGATACATAATGGATACGTGGACCCGACAAATGGGCTACCCTGTGCTGACGGTGTGCAAATCGGGCGACACATACCGCGTCACCCAGTCGCGTTTCTTGTTAGACCCTGAGGCTGTTTCGCCGAACGATTCCGCTTACAAGTAAGTACTTAATGCCTTTTCTGTCCTCCGGCCGGAAAACAGCACTTTGCCGTGCGCTAAACTAAGTTGCCACCTGCCGGCTGCGTTGAGCAGAAACGTAACATACACACCTCGGCTGTTAAATGGGAAAGCCTCGGATCACATTACACGTCATCCGAGACATTTCCGATTTAAACTGTCTTGGCATGTAATCTACTATTATTACAGAAAATTCACCAAACTGGAACGAATGAACCACTTTTCGCACTAGTGGGTAATAAGAACACCATATGTACTGAAATATTATTGAAATATAGCTTGATATATTTATGTTATGATACAAGTGTGGAAAGTAGGTTTTACGCAGTACTAGTGTACTATAAAACTATAAAATACAATAAAACACGGGCGAAGCGAGTGTTTTAAAACCGACACCAGTTAGTAGGACGCCTAAATTTCAACATATGTATCATACAACATTTTACAATGCATTATGCGAGGAAAACCAGACTGTCTCGGCAGTACCAACCAAGCTATGCGGAAAAGTACTATAGAAATTCATACCCGAAAGTGTGCGGAAAAATATCACTTTCTGTGCATATGTTTATCCGTAAAAAGAGCACTTGAAAAACTTTCAGAAGTGGTTCATTTTATGTCACGTCGAAAACTTCATAGGACCGTAGATCCGTAGACCATGTGCCAAAACGTGCGATACTTGTGCTAAAAGGAAATTCGTAATTCGTGATTCCTTCGGTCCTTCGGTCGTGTTTTAATTTATCGCCACTCATTTCAAGCTTAATTTTTTTCCCACTTGTATCTTAAGTACTATTCTTTGTTATGCGTATTTTTTTAAACAATGTGCTTGGAGTTTTTATACAGTCTTTTTTTTATACAGTTACCGGTGGTTCGTGCCTATTACGTACAAAACTAACAATGGCGTTAAAGAGAAAGTCATCTGGTTTGGAGATAAAATGGAGAGCGGTATGTAGTTATTGATTACAATTTATATGTTCATATCTTTTGTAATATACGATAGCAGGTCTAGTCAAGATGCCATTCTGCAATCGTATACGATAAGCGATAAGTCACGTGACTATGATAGGTGCATTCCACGAGAATGTCGCATACGTGACGTCGTTCTTCGCGTACATTTAAGAAAGTTATGAATACAATTTTTGGTGTATATTTTGCCCCGTTAAGAGATTCGCCCACAGAATTAGATTTGGATAGAAGAAACAAGTTCATTCATCGAGCGTGTCAGATTTTGTACTGAAGTTGTTACTTGCCTATGATTTTAAATATGTCCCAGGCCCTTGAGTATTCATATTTTTTTGTGTTGTTGCAATTAATATTACTTAAGGAGGTATTATTAATGTTTTTGTTCATTTCAACTTCAAATTTGACGCCCGAAAGCTGCAAGCTGCGATTAAAGACGGACAACTCAGTGGATTTCACTGAGTTCATTTGACACGCTAAGTAGATACGTTTGCTTGATCTATGGTATATACAGGGTTGGGCGGATTAAGTGTCCTAGTTAAAAAGTGGTATAAAAGTTTAAAAGCAAAACAATGTTACGAATCTTGGTGTTATTTATATCAAAAACATTCTATATTTTACCGCAGCAATTGATAAATTTGATAAACTCCCCCTTTAACATGTATTATTTTAAGCATTATGTCATATAAGGAATTTCATCCGGCACGCACTACCTTAACATTAACTGCCATGTGATGTCATATTAGGTTATCTCACCCTAGTATAAACTTGAATCTCAGCCTTAACCCGTCTCAATAAAACTCATTG
>JALPQI010015817.1:0-25196 GCA_025490895.1 Thaumatotibia leucotreta | reverse complement strand
GTCACTGACCATTATTTGACAAAATATTGATGATGGGCAGCAACGTCATCATAGTGGACACATTACTGCGATCGCCAATCCGCTTGCCCAGCGTGGCGATTATGGGCATTTACCTCCTAATGCGCCTATACGCATAGTTAATAGGAGAGGCCTACGTCCAGCACTGGACTATCATAGGCTGATGATGAAGAGGGTTCTCGTTCGGAGCACCCTCGGTCAATGTCCGACGTGTACTGGGGACCTGCGTTCTGCTAGAACGGGTAATGGCCGCGGGCGGTGGTGGCGGGGCGACACATAGAAAAGATCTACCTTCAATATCACTTTATGGATCGAAAGCAATCATGGACTTAAAGTACGCGAGAACGATACAATAATAATAATTTTAATTACGTATTTTAATTATAAAGCTTTCAAATTCAAATACATTTTTAATATTCATTCATCAAATTTGCCAAACGGTAACTAAGTAGCGAATGAGATTAGCACAGCATTCAAGAGTGCGGTGTTAGATTAAGTGACTGATATTCAGCACACTAAAAATATTCTAATTATTACTGATTTGTTACTTTTACCATTTCGTAAAACTTTTCGCTGTCATACCGTATAGTACAACGTTGAGCACACACTGTCGGAGCACGTGTAAGTATAAATTAGGCCGGGAGAACCATGTTTGTATAACAGCCGCGTTATGTTTCTGCTCTAATATTGACACAGCAGCGACGCAGATAACATAAACATAACGCTTATTTGAACTCATTTTTATTACCAAATCTCTTGAAATAATGTAAGATACATGGACAATACATGGTATGATTGGTATGTGTTACCTACCAAGCCTACAGCTTAAGTGAATAATGATTACCCAAGGCATCCAGCCGAACGGAATCCTATATACAACCAAGTAAATTAATTTCTATAGTAAGGAATAAAACATTTATTCGTGGTATAAGTAGGTTTACAACAATAGTTAGCCTGGTTCCTGCACTAGGCAAAGCCTGTACTGCAGGTAGGTAACCAAAATTCGGAAAAGATACTTAAAGTAACCTATTAATATATATGAAGTACCTATGTATTTTGTACCTATTCATGAAAGCCACTATAATTATTAGATAATATTCCTGTCACTGCAACGAGGTACTTAAAATTAGGTAATCGGATAGGTACTTATTACATTTTTTTCTTTACCGTCCCCAACACATAAATCATTACTCATAAAATGCTACAATCCAAACGAGGTAGACAAATCGTACCAACATGTACACATAATTGTTTCATCATTCGTATAAAAACAAAAGGCTTAGTTGTCCTGTTAACACGTGATGTTGTAATGCTGTTTATTTTGTAAGTACCTACTGATAAATACCTACTTCAATACAAACAATATCATACACATCTTTATAACGGATTGAACCGGTACTTCAGCAAATAAAACTGAATTAAATGAAGATTGGTAAGGCTCAAATGCATAAAATTCATATTAAGAAGTGAAATAATACGTCGAAACAAGCTAAAACTACTTTGGTATGCGGCACAAAATCAGGGCTACATAAAGGAAACGTTGACGACGTAAATTTTTCGCGCGCCATTTATTTGACCGAATAGCGTGGCGTGGGTCGAGGCACCGAAAATGGGCCAGTCGTGCATTTCCTATGCCATCAAAGCGTGTTTTCTAAGGAAAACCAGTATAAACTAAGCCTTAGCTACATAACGCTTGGTTTTGGTATTTGATGATAAAATCGGTAATCTTCCCATCGTACTTGGGCATTTTCGCGAGAAGAGATCCAAAAACATATTTTTCTGAAACAGGTAAATTTTATGTTTTTCCTGCTCAGAATCACGAGCTCTTTCGATCCTACTAGAAGAAAAAAAGTGTCCCAAATTTTTGTTTCTATTACGTAACCGTTTTTCAAACACTTTGTACAGCGGTTACAAAGTGGAGAGCATGTAAAATGTATGAAAAATATGGGACCATTTTTTTCTTGTACTTTTTTTCTCCTAGATTGAAAGAACTCGTTATTCTGAGTAGGAAAAACATTAAATTTACCTACCTTAAAAAAATTTTTTTTTGGATCTCTTCTCGCGAAAATGCCCACTTAGGCCCCGGCCACATGACCACAGTGCGGCGTCGTAAACGTAAAACGGCGCGGCGTCGTGGCATTGCATTGCACGTTATCGCACCGTGGGAAATTACGACGCGGCGTCGTGGCATTGCACAATGCACGTTATCCCACCGTGCGAAATTACGACGCGGCGCCGGGCAAATCCACGTTGTCGCGACGGGCAGTTTAACGTTGCGGTGCCGTGTGGAGTAGATGCAAGGTGCGGTGTCACGTTGTACCACGACGCCGTACCTTCTCATACTTCTCCAAACATTTTTGCGATCAGTCTGCAATTCGACATGGATCCCATAACACGTATTCTGCTCTTGTTACTTATAAGAAGAAACATAAAGAAAAATCAAAGGAAAAGAAAATATTAGATAAATCCATATCTTTCTATTATGAATCATGATGGAAGTCATTTCATAAGGAAGTACAAGGCACTGAAAACAAGTGATCACAAGTTTTATGATTATTTTAGAATGTCTGTGTCAAGTTTTGAAGAACTCTTATGGAAAATATCACCTCGTTTAAAAAAGCAACACGTAATTAGGAAACCAGTTGGACCTCTGGAGATGATGGGATTAAATTATTGTTTATTGTCACTTAAACAAGAATGTTTATACAAGTACTAAGTCAACATTTTAACTACTGGGAAATAATTAATACTATAAATTAGCAACTTTCATGTTTTAATGATTAATGAACCACTGTAAACATTATTATTACTATAGATGACAACATTTAGCTTAAAATAATATGTGTTTCCATAATAGTCTTTATGGCATCATCATCATCACTAAAAATCAACAACTTATTTAAAAGTATTCATCAAGAATCTACATAAAACAGATATTTTTAGATTTTATGGCATCAATTAATATCTCTATATATAAATCAACAACTTGTATTTAAAAATAGGAAACAGTATTTATTATAAATCAAAATAAATCACAGGATTGAAGTCTATAAAAGCCTCATTAAATATCACTGAAAATCAACAACTTAATGTATAAAAATATTTTCACGACGACAAAAATTACAACTTTTTTGTATAATAGTAATAGGCATCATGTGATAACACTGAAAATCAACAACTTATGCATCTACTCCACACGGCGCCGCAACGTTAAACTGCCCGTCGCGACAACGTGGATTTGCCCGGCGCCGCGTCGTAATTTCGCACGGTGGGATAACGTGCAATGCCACGACGCCGCGTCGTAATTTCCCACGGTGCGATAACGTGCAATGCCACGACGCCGCGCCGTTTTACGTTTACGACACCGCACCGTGGTCATGTGGCCGGGGCCTTACTACTGCTGTAAGCAGTAGGTGTGAAAAACGAAGTAGACATGTCTCACCTGCACTCAGTTGCTATTGGAATACCTATAAACTTTTTCGGAGGCTCTACTCTGCCTCGGAGGAGGATGTCTTTTGCTTTCGTATTTTTTCATGCTCTAGTGAATTTATTCTTTTATGTACATTTCGTATTATTCTGTAGAGGCAATTTGACAGAGACTTGGAATTAAAATTTTGTTATTGATCAACGTACTTACTTTTAGTAAGGCCTAGGTATTTTTATAATATCTTACTTTGCGAAAAGCATTTAAATGCTTATATTCTGTCCCTCAGCTAGGTAAGCTATTACTTAAATTTCCAATATCGATATTAGCACAATCTGTTTATGAAGTTTGCAAACTCCTAAATCTTGTAGCTTGTAGCTTACATGACTCATGATGACACTTAAATTGTACCAAATGGTGATTGAATACTATATGTGGGTCAAATCCTCAACAATGAGGGAACGAGATAGTAGGTATGAGGCGCTAAAGAGGTCATTAATCTTTATCATCGTCCAATTAGGAGCCAGGGAAAGCGAGCCTAATATTGACTTGGCCTTCAATGGCCTTGATGTGCTAATTGGTAGGCTTCCGAAGTGACACCCATTTCCCCTTTCTCCCTTATTTAGGTAGCTAGTATACCTACATAGAAATGGAAAAAAAAACAGGGATACCCTAAGACCCATTTTCGAGTGCTATAGGTAAAAAACCACCGTTCGATTGCTGTAGGTATGTATTAGTGATTTATTCAAAAATACAATACTGTTTAAAATGCAAACAGAAACAAAACTAATACCTATTTATGGATAGATTACAACCACATACAAAAGGAGCTTTTCTTCACTTTTCCACCTATATGATATGACATTATTGATTCCAAATGTCGATTAAAGGCTATTTGGGGCATTGGCGCCTCTTAGTTACCAAAAAGTAGGTAAATGTACAATATCGTACGTAATCGTGGTAAACAATGGTACTTAACCAATTCCTTTGACTGTATCATGTACCTACATAAGTTTTTAGGGTTTTTTCTTATTGAAACACAAACTTCGAACTATTGACTTTTGTTTCTATTATTCACTATAGGAACAGAACCTGTCTTGCCTTATACAAAGAACGTTTACAGAGTAAAATGCGTGTCATACTAATTGCTTATACAGTGTTCATAAGTGTTCATTAAAGCAGTGTGTGATGATCATTGTAAACGAGCTCGTGAACCGGCTTCGTGACGATACTTCAAAATCTGATGCAATTGTTTTGTAGTACGCTGCCCAAATACAAACATAAACAAATGCATAGGTACGCATTCATAAACAAATACTCCATTTTCTTTTTATCAACGGCCCATTGTGTCCGTTTTGTTACCTGCTGCCCATTGAATAGTTTTTAGAGCTTATTTTTTTTCTTAAAGGATTATAGCGGTTTATGGCTTCTAATTTATCTTTCCTGTTTCCGACGGCAAAAGGATACGAGAGCACTAAAAACCCGTAGTGGTGCAAACTAAAAACAGAGGCTTATTTCTCAAGACACTTGTAATATAAGATAATAATTCATGTAAGTATATGTTTTAAATATAACTCTGAAGCACTAAGAACAAAATGCTCTAGATATTTTTGGAATTGATCGTATATACCCAAAGCGAGTGTAAATGTTATAGTATAGTTCGTGAAAATATAAATTGGTAACTTTCTACCTACATTATAGTAAAATTAATTCATCAATTTATATTTCTCGAACTATAGGTACACATATCTAGATAAGTGTTATTTAAAGTTGCAGTTATGGTAAATTAGCAGTAAATAAAAAACAACGGCCAAGTGCGGTCAAAACGGACATGACGAATTTTAAGGGTTCCGTTTTTGCCACTTTGACTACGGAACTCTAAAAATACGCGAGTAAATGTTCACTTGATTTACGCCCCAACGTGACATTGCTTTCACAGAGAAAGAAAACAGCCATGCTAAAGTTAGTCGTTCGAATTCAATTTACGCTTAAAAATACTAGCTACATAATACATAGATTGTGAATAATAAGACCCACGTTGTAGTTCATTAAACATTGCCCACAGAATATGAGGTTGTTTTTCTTGTCACGTTCTTATTTGAAGCAAGTCAGGAAAAGTTTGATCTCTTTGGCTACGCGTGGCGCAATGTAACTAAGTATGTATTATGTATATATTGCATACCTATAGGTATGCATATACAGGTTTTACATACCTAGGTACAGCAACGATGCAATAATCTAGCTTCGGAAATATTTGAGTACTAACTAACTTATTAACTATAGGTTAAAGCCTTGTTTATTTTTTTTTATATTTTTTTAATTTTATTCGGAAAACCAACAGCTACAATTACTAAGACTAAGTTTTACAACAACATAATATGAAACAATATAATACCTACAAGATATCGTATATATATCATACATCACTGCTTAATCTAGAAGCGTAGTATGATTCGAATCTATCGATTTTATTCGCCGCGTCACACACTAAACTAACGGATGACAGGTCGTCCTTCAATCGGCTATCTGATAGAAGACCTGACTCGAGCGCGTTTGCCATCTGCAGTCTCAGCTGCAATAGGACATTCCAGTACAAGTAAACTACATATAAAATTTGTAGACAGAAATGCCCTTTGTGCGGAGTAGATTGAAACATCAACTACATGGCTCCGTCTGAGTCAATACTCCCGGGACCCGGCTTCGGGCCATACTATACATTTTAGATTGCTATATAGGTACTTAGATACGAGAATAAGCATGGGCACCCAGACAGAAAAATAAACTACGCATTGTAATTTAATCAAATCAATTAATGCGATTGAGTTTATACTGGATGCGGAAACCTGAAGTTAGGTAATACGTCTGTGCTAGAACGACCAACACAACACGTGCTTCGAAGGATCAAAGAACTAATGGTATTCATTACCTACCTAATTATTTTAGAAGGAACTTTAACTAGACGGTATTTATTCAAAAATATAGGTACCTTATTACGTATTAAAATATTATCGATCCGGGTTACTCACGTATTTTACCGGGTTACGTGAGTAGCCTGGTTCGATAATATTTTTTTCTACTCCCGTACTTTTATTTGTCAGTTACACGACCATGTATCGTGAACACGCCTTTAAGTCCCTACCTTGCAAATGTCAAGATAAGTCTATATTGTATATTCCCTATAAACGCATTCGGGTTTACACGCAGTGCGTTTTTTGCATTTTAAGACACCTCGTGTAAACAAGACTTAATGATACACAAGGCTGCCAACCTAATAAAAAAAATTGATGAACAGCGGCCCTAGCGCGTAAAACGAAATTCGTTAATTTCGAGAATTTGTCTCTCTCACTCTAATGACGCCTTCGTTTGAGTCACAGAGAAAAATCATCGAAATTTACGAATTTCGATTTTCGCGGTAGGGACGCAGTAGGCCAGTAAACCATAGAGGAGCTTTCTTTTTTAATTTTGACGTCTCCCGCCCGACCTTGATGATTAATAAAATTGTGTTTGACTAAGAATATTTCTCAAATTTACAATTTTATTTAAAAATAAAATGTGTGGTTGTAGAAAAAGTATTGTATGCAACATTGTTTAACTGAGTCAAGAAATGCTCGTGGCGTCTTTTACCCACGCCACTCACCTTTTTTGACCTCTCTTAAACAAGAGTTGCATAAAATACTATAATATGTTTGAGTCTCACGTTAGTTATAATTCTAAAACCTTATTACGTATGCTGTAAATAAGCATAATTGTAAAGAGGGTCCAATTTATCTTAACAAAAACACGTTACTAGTATTTAACAGAGAATAATTTGTGTCTCATTATATCTTGCTTTAGGTACATAATTATTGATCCAATATCTACTTTGCAATTTTTTTCCTTATCAGAACACAATACGTACACATTTAAAGAATCAGAAACATGTATCGGGTAAATCATAGGATATTTGGCACGAGTTCGCACAAAGCAAGTTTACTCGACTCATCGCGAAAAGGCAAAGTCCGAGGAAGGAAGCAACCGAACGTGATTTCCGGAGTCGACAATACGACATACGTCGCGCAACTCGATCGGTCTCCGCAGGGCTTCTTTATACAGTTGATAGTCATCCGTTGGTAGGCGACGGGTAATCAAGGACAGATTAACAATCGGAACCATGGAATGCTGACTACATAATATCACAACGGCTCGGCTGGATGACGTAGGCGTTGTGTTTGGTTTAGGTAATATCGACATGCGTTGGTCCAGTTAAATGTTAAAATATTATATTGTTAGAATTAAAATAATACAGTACCTATGTATCACCTCGTAGAGCAAAGAAAGAAACCCATTAATATTTAGATCATACTAAACAACTTTTACTATGGGGCCAAACTTGAATTCGCGCGAAAAAAAAACTCTCCCATACAACGTGTTCATGATCACGCAATCAAAATGTGTGAAACTGTCAAAAATTTTTTCGTGGTTTCGGGTTTGGCCCCGTAGTAATAATTCTTTAGTATGATCTAAACATTAATGGGTTTCTTTCTTTGCTTTACGAGGTGATACATACTGTACACTTTTTAATCTAGTCTTTCTATTGTCGCTATATAAAATTAACGCAAATGTTAAACAACTTCACGAAAGGTTACGGTTACCTTCTTATGAATTGCGAAGCTTTTTGCAATGTACCTAATGGCCAATTGGCCATGGCCCGTATCAACATTGTAAATTTACACTTTGATTGTATAAAGTTCCTCGAATTGGCTAAAAGAACGAAATTTATTCCAATGTTTTATTTTTGTCTCAATCGAGTGTAGCAAATTGAAGACGCTTTTAGCGCCAAGTAACGTAATTGAGTGTAGGGAACGCATGTTGCTTCTCGCAGCTGGATATAATAATAACATGTTGTAAATAAAGTTATTTTACACACCTCGCATATTGACAATACTAACTTATATTTTTGTAGGAAATTTTGTATAAGCATACACCATGCACCTAAGGATGATTTACATTAACCTCTCGTAATGCTTTGTGACATTTAACATTAAAGCACCTACTCGTTTGTAGACTAGAACTGCAAAAAAATTGAGGTGCTTATGCAAATTAGGTAGGTAGTTAAATTTATTTAAAAGATTTAAGCGTACAAAGGGACATAGGGACAGAAAAAGTGACTTTATTTTATACTATGCCGTGATATATACAGAAAAAGGAAATTTTTGTCAAAGGACAGGAAAAACTGAAACCTACCTAGAGATTAAAAAAAAGTAATTTAAGAGACATGATTCTAGTTGAAGAGAATATAATTGGAAACATATTATAAATCCATCGTAGGTACCAAAAAAGTAAGAACCTAGATGCAACGATGAGACACATGAATTATGCGTATAATACTTTAACAAAAATAAAATAAATCTTAAATGATAAATGCATGTAATGTTGAATGACGAGTCAATTTGTTAATAAAGCATCTGAAATGAACATCTCGTATGTATGAAGGTAATTATAATTCTTGCTACTTCCATTCTTGAGGCCTGAGAATGATCAGACACATTTTTTCCGAACATATATATACATAATAATTGACAATGTTAATTATATTTTTGTAATATTTGTTTTTTTTTTAAAGATGGCTTTCTGAAGTAATCAAAGGATCAAAAGCCATGAGTGAATTTTCACACCCGTTTTGCGAGGCGTATAAAATTTCTAGAGCTGTATGAATGAGAATTCAATATAGAGAAATAATGCTTGTTCATGGCGATCGAAGAGGCAACAATACTTGTGATTAAAGCGTGAGTTTTCACAAAACTTTTCAATGGACACAGACGGCCTGGCGCCCACTGCTGGAAGCGAAGCATAGCATTCATTTATCAAAGTGAACTTATCGCATTGGCACAGCTCCCAAAATGGCGCGCGAGGAGGCTCGACAACTTCTTAAACCTCCCACGTAATACAAAACCACTGCGACGTAAATATAACGCATTCCAGTGATCAACGTTCAGCAAAATGGATATATCTCTTAGCGTTCACGCCAATCAAAAATTAATGGGTACGTGTACTTGTATTGACATTTTATAACTGTCACTCGAGTAGCCAACATTGTAAGCGGCAAAAATAAGTTAAAGAGTGGTTTTACACATGGCGACTTTTTGCAATGATACAATCGCAATACAGTCATGAAAACAACAACGCAACGATTATGTACTTACAGTGCAATACAAACGATACTGTACCACCATGATTTTCGGGTTTGCAGTCAAAGGCACAATCATCGCTATAAACACATGTGTTTTATTCAAAATATTCGAATCAATTGATGAATTATAATTATAACACTTAAGTACCTATTTATGTAATAAATTATAGTAGAGTTTCCTACTAAAGGAAAGGGGTAAATTAGAGTTGAGAATGAAATTTAAACAGGTTGTTAGGTAGGTGTTTGCTAAGTGATTCACTTTAAGCTTTTAAAAGCCTGGTAATGTCGCAAATGAAGGACAACTTTGAGCAATCGCGGACATCGCGTTTATATCGCAGCAAAAAGTCGTCATATGTAACCGATCTTAACGAACAGAAAGCCTTACATAATGTTGAACAAAAATATCAAACGGAGAATCGGTTTGTCATTCTCGTCATTAGCATGAATTTACTTTCACGGAGATGGAATTTCGTATCGATAATAAAATTAATGAACGTTCGATACTGGAGTGCCATTCCTTTGCACGGACAAAATGTATATGAGATGTAATTTAATTCATTATTTGAATCCAAATATGTATTGAAGTAGTGCTGTAATGCAAATGTAATATAAAAATACATTCATGGTAATGTCGTAATGTGGTCGTAATAATTATACTTACATCTTATGCCTGGTCCGTTCCATAGAACTACTTAATAGCATAAACTGATAGCTTTTTTCCAAAGCCAGGCATTGAGTAAACTAAAAAGCAAATTATAGTGACTACGACAGAGGCATTCGAATTACAAAAATCTTGATCTGATGTATCATACATTACGGACAATACCCATCGCTAGTTCTGCGCATGCTACAGAAAAAATCTTTAGTGTATTCGCAGCGTAGCGATGGTTATTTGTATGGCAATGACGACTCGAGGACCGCTGACTATGGAAAAGGTTCCGGGAACTTTACGGAGTCGACTTTGAATATCAAGTAATGTAACGTTGCTCGTCCTTCCGATATGTCCTTACGTGGCTGCTGTCGAATATTAACTCACTTCTAAGTATCTATTGGTAAGTATCTACTGTCATTAAATTAATCCGATACATTTAAATAAATGTCTTCTATATTTATTTAAATTGACTGCGAAAGTGCCAAAATAGGTACTGCTAATAAAGCAAACTTGCATGTATAAACAAATCTGCTGGTAGCTTCTAATGAAATAGTAAAAATTAATGTAACTATTTTGTGTTTCAGGAACAAGTTACTGATTAATCATATTATTTGTTAATGAACTATTCCTTGGAAGTAAAACAAGATACAACAATGTATGGAATTAAGTTACAAGAGGTGTGTTAGCTCTTTACTATCTTGTCAGTGTAAACGCCTTGAAACACTACTAAGTTATCTCCAGGGAAGGATAAGGCAAATAAATGAGCCTCGACGTCTAGTAGTCTGACTGTAGTTACAATAATTAAGCAGTATTTTAACTTATTGCCATTATCAGATCGTGTCCATCGAAATAGAAGCAAATAATTAAATGGTTTGTAGATAAGCTTAATAACCGTTTAACCGCCGTAGTCTGATATATCAGACGATCAATGTCAAGCTCACCTCGCCGTTGTCTGATAAATAATACAAAGATCTGAGTAAAATTGTACGGTATATAAATGAGTCCCATTCAAATGCAAGCTCTGATCTGCGTGATGTAATTGTGTATTGGTGGCGATATGCGCACGCTCCATAAAAAAAAATCTCGGCGGTTAAAAAGGTTAATAATATCTACAGTTAAGTAACAAAATATTTTCTTGCAATAAATCAAACATTTGAAATGTTTAACAGTAACCATCGTCTTTTTTAGATTTTTTCCTCCTTAAATAGCCTTTTATTATTACAATTATGATTCACGAATTCCGTATGTGCTTATAAATTATAATTCTAGTTATACAGGGTGTAAGTCTAATACGGGGCGAAGCTCTTAACGGGTATTAGTTTAGGACATAATAAGTACATTTAGATATAACATTTACTTAAAATTAGAGCAAACATAATTATCCACACAAAATAATTCGGCGCGCAATGTAGAGCAACACACTCAAGTTCATGCTCATTGACAGCTAATTACAAAAGCAGATGACATAACTGCCATATCAATAATAACAAATGCTTATACATAAATTGCTGCTACGAAAATCTGTGGGGTTGTAATTAAGTGTAACTTAACAAAAAACTCGTAATACATGATTATACTGATGTATTCCATGCCTGGTTTAATTGATCGCCCGTACTAGATTTACACGCCGTAATAGTACATTACTATAGAGGACGGGAAACGAAGGGTTACAGGCCAAGTAGATATATCTGGCCGAAGGAACTGAGGCCAGATAGGAATACGCGGCCTGTAACCCTGTTTCTCGCCGAGATTTGTATAGTGCTTTTCTCAAACTTGCCATGAAATAAAACGAACTGATTTCGGCGAACCACACTATTCAATTTGTAAATAAACCAATAGTACAGTATCGTAAAACATTAAAAAAAAACATTCGCGCCTAACTTTTTTTTTAATCTGTTTGAGGTATCCTTTTACCCGGTGGTATAGACATTAGTTCTTAGGTTTTTTTTTTCTGTGGCTGAATGTCAAGACCTAGTGTCACAATTTGACGTTTCAAAACAAAAGACAGTTTGTTTGCAGTCCTAGGTGTGAAATAAATATATGAAATCTCTTTACATATCATCTTAACATATGACACCGGATACATAGTATTTCCGGGTTTCATTTAAAGTAAGTAACATCAACATTCCGTAGCAAGTTTGAGAAAAATATATTTACGCACAAGAAACCCTTGTTGGAGTTAAGATACTGCTTATAATTTTAGTCCTGCTGCCGTCAGGATCGAGTGGGGGCAAACGGGGCAAACAAAATAAAGATCAATGACCGACTTTACGCCACGCAGCAGTTGATGCCACCTGATCCCTCATTTAACGTTCATTCTTTCCCCTGTTTACTCACAGCACAGAAAATGTATATACAAGATTATATTGAATAAAGGGTAAAAAGGGTAAATTTTCTTGAGATTGTGTTTGATGGAATTTAGTTTCATTTTCAAAAGGTGTGGGGCTACGAAGAAAGATCTTGCTACGATAATAAATTTGCATAGCTACCTCCGCGTAGATTATGTATATTTTGATAAAACCTTAAGCTGTAAAGGTACATTAAGCCTTTGGCTTGAGTGTTGCGATTTCAATGTTACGATTTTTCCTCATACATAATTTAATTTAGCACGCGATGTATCTCAATTTAGTGCGCACTAAATGTCGGAAAATAGACCAAATACCCAATAATTATGTTAAATCCAAGAGTATATTTTATCATACGTAAACTGATTTTGTTAAGAAAACAAAATGCCAATCCTCGTTTCATATTTAAGGTTTAAAGGTGTTTTCTGTAAATTACTAATTTCGTACACTAATCAAACAGTACGATGATGACTTCATGGATAATGAGGATAATACTCGTAATCCTAGTTTCATCGCTTCATACTGTCCTCCTGTATAACTAAAATCGATATGAAACAAACAAGCTTTTCAATTCTAATAAGGATGAGCATTGAACACAGGTGTTGTTTTCTGGGGATTGGCGATTACTGCCAGATTTCGCCGCTTATTATACTGCTTCCGGACTGCAAAGGGTGGAAATTCTACGGCCACATGCATTTAATATTCAAGTGTGGTCGTCCCAATAAAGTAAACCGCGTCATATCTTTGGGCGGCAGTAGCTATTGAGAATGTTTGCCAAAAGCAGCGCCTTGCATTGACCAGTTTAAAATATGTTGCCTTTATTGCCATAGAAACTCGTTTTCAGTTAGATCGTACAGCCTTTTCTGTAAAGCCTTGGTGAATACTATGTGATACACGTAAAATTCGTTTTTGCATAGGTAATATTAGTCGGATGTTTTTGATGTAAGTACCTAAAGAAAATCCCTCCATAGAGAGGTGAAACAAAAATTGTATAGATATTACAGATAGTATACATACCTACTATACATAGTATTGGACCAGCATCGGGACCACGCAAACTAGATACATTTGATGTCGAGTTGCTGAAACTGGCCAGAATACAATACAATACATACATCTAGAAATTGCTAAAGATGGCTTGAGGTCTATTTAAAATAGTGCAAGCTCAGTCGAAAATGCCGCGGGAATGTAGCAGAAAGATATTGCGGCGGCGGGCATCGATCCGGCGCGACGACGTAGGTACCAAGTGCCGCCCGCGCCGAGCCATACAATACTCTCCTCTAGCAACGTTAAGAGGCATCCAGAATGACTATTTTCCCATAACTAGTGCTTGCAATTCAAATATTCTAAGCATTCGAATATTCGAAAACCTCGAATACTTTCAGTACCTACTCGAATATTACGGCGTGATCATATTGGATTTTTTTTGTATTACCCATGCGTTTACAAGTTTGACACTTTACACTTTACAGCAACAATTACAAAGTTTTAACATGAATTCTGCGTCGAAGCTATTACATGAATTACATTTTTGTATTAGTGTAGTATAGGTACTATGGACATTTTATAAATTTTCATGTAGTTTTGGTATACCTACCCTATTAAATAGGTTTCCCCTAAATGAACCAAGCGGACAGTAGGTATCATCACCATTGTCATCATATTAGCCGAAAGACGTCCACTGGTCGACATTATGTAGGCCTCCCCCAAAGACTGCCCCAATGACCGGTCTTGCTCCACCTGCATCCAATGCACTCCTGCGGGCTTCACCTTAGGATATACCTGAAACGTTAATCTTTAGTTATCTTTGTTAGTTACCACGGTGTTTTCACTTAGTTGAAGTAGTGAATTTGATGTACTCATGACGTCATCGGATATGCTTCCGGAAATTAACGTTAGAGGGCGTTGATATCAATTTCAAGATCTTGTGTTATCTGTACAGCCACTATTTTCTTTTCCGTTACGCGCAGTTAACAAAACGAAAGAAATGACAAAGTATTAGTTTTTTTTTCATTACTTGGCTCTCAAAATATTTTTGTTTCATACATAGAGAAATGTAATATTAATTTAGCTATACTTGTATTTTTACTTTTGTCCAATTTGAATTCTTTAGCTACAAATATTTTAGATGCATTTAAAAAATATATTGAATGAACGGAATGTTTTTGCAAGGTCGGCCATAATTAAATTTTCGCTTTGGTTGTCTTCGATGCTTGAACTGGAAGTGCATCGAAACGATATTATTTTAGTGATTTCATACAACGACTGTGCTTGTTCTGGACTCCTATAATTGTGCTTTTCCATGTATGTACTGTACATGGATTGGATTTTTGTAAAAATGGTGCGATGCGGTTAAATGTGTTGTTTGCCTAATTGTGGTAAAATGCGTGAGCATTTTAATGTTACTCAAAACGCATATATATGCAAATTGGAAGCCATTCGCAAAATCCGTTTCAAGATGGAAATGTCCCACGAGCTCCGTTCGCCGACATTAGAAAACTGTGCAATGCGGCTACTATTTTTTTAATTCAACTTCAATCAAACTGATAGCAAATAATATATGATACAGATGCTTAATAAGTTATTACCTAAAAACTTTATGGATAAGGCTAGTGTAAAAATAAAACTTGAAAGTGACATATTTTTTTTGTTTTATTGTTTCTCGATCCTAGTTCGGGCGAACAGAACTAGGTCACATAATGTGTGAACTTCTTCAGCTGATTCCAAATGAGAAATGCGTGGCAAGTTCACACTTGATGTGATCTGGTTTTGTTTGTCCATTATTTCAAAGGTTACCAATCTACAAAGCTATATATATATATACCTATACATATATATGTGTATATATATATATATATATACATGTATATATATGAGAAAAGTTGCCGTGAATCATCAATAGATGGCGCTGCAAGCAAAAACCTTGACTGATAACTCTATACGGGTAAGGCCGCGGATTTTGACGAATTCGGAGCTTAAAATTTGTCTTGCTCATAAAACAAAACTGACAACATCTAGAGAACTCCGATCAATTTTAAAATATTCCCCTATGCTCAGTTACATGTAATTAAATGAAATAGCTAATTTAGCTCTTTATTTAAAATTAATAAATAAATATTTCTGCCAAAAACGTAACATAAGTCGAGTAATTTATTCGACTACGAGTACTTAAAACCTTTTTTTTTCATATTATTAGACTTGGCAGCATTAAATGTTTGATTTTAAACTAAATTAGAATGATAAACGATTGCTTCGTTCATTAAGCACTTATGATATGTGAACAATTTTACTGTTTTCTTTCCCTTTACTTTTTGGGTCACCAATTCCAAACTTACGTTACGATACTTTCGTAACGCTTTTTTAAGGTCATATTTAAGCCAATGTTGGTAGAAATTTGTTTATCGACACTAGGAACTCTTATTCTAGTAGGGCAACACCCATAGGCACACTCACTCCCATTAATTCGTTAATAAATGGTTGTCACAGTGCACGCGGCGATAGTTTTAGCAAAAAACGTCTAAAGTGGTAGTGTGATTTTTACGGAAAGTAGTGATTATTATTAAACGGCTGTTTTTTCATACGAAAGGGTTTAGTTTCAAACGTCAGTAGCATGTATTATTATGTTCAGATTGCAATTATTTACCAAGATAATCAACCTTTTTTCAAATATACGTTACACTTATGTTACGAATACGTTACATTTTTACAAAACGTAACGAATTTTTTATGTTACGTAACGAAAATATGTGGTAAAGGGAAGTGCACACAGAAATTTACTGATTTCAATGAGTTTTATTTGATTTTGAATGATAGCATACTGTAACAAGTGTTTGCGAAACAAATCAAATTATTTTGTTATTTAGGTATTTTGATTTGCGTTTTTTTAAGTAATTAGCTTTTTACAGTGGGTAATTTTACCCCCTAGGGCTAATGAAATACGGTATTAGTACATTGTGCATCAAGGGCGGTAAGTACGGAATTACTAACGAGAGTGTTAGAAGCCCGACGCCGTTAGGCGGAGGGCTTTTATGACTCGAGTTAGTATTCCGCTTACCGACCGTGATGCATACAATGTTTTTCATCACACTTGCCAACTAAAAAATAAGTTTTAAGACAAAATATGATTAAACGACGTACTGACATTTCTATTACTCCCTAGGGAATATCACTTTTCTATTACTCCCGCTATGCATGCAAGCAATGGCGCGCTTAGACAGCAAGTGTGATGAAAAATTTATTAACGCGTTTAATAGTGTTAATTAATAACAGTTCAATTTCCATTTAAGCATTTATGGTGATTTATTTAGTTAATTTAGTTCCAAAGATTATGGCATTAAAACATTTATAAATACTGTTAATTTAAGTAATTACTAAGTATGAGAAATTACATTATATGGGTTGATTATTATATCTCATTAAAACAACTATTTAGTGATAAAAATATGTTTTTTTTTACGACCTTTATTTAATCAGAGTTCATACCAGTATGAGCTGAGCTTTATAGTAACTTTCGTTGCGTTTTATGGTAACGTAACGTATTTTTTTTATGTTATGTCTGTGTCACATTCGTCAAAATCCGCGGCCTTACCCATACACTACTATTCAATATACTCTATGTTAGTTACTACAGGATAATTAATAATTATTATTGAAACATTTGGCGTAAATACGCAAAACAAAGTAGTTTTACCCGCAATTAAAACTTTTTATGATATTCTTAAAACTATTCGGATATCACAAATTAAGAAACAGAATAATTTGAACACTTGAAACCGAATATTTGGAAGACTTACCCGCTGGGTGTACCTCGTTTACGTACTTTTCTGGAGCCACTACTTTTATCGTAGTTTTAGACTGTAGAGCAATTTTTGAACACAAAATTAATATCATCAATACCTATGTGCTGGGCTATTTTTGTTTTTCCGATACTATTGTTCATAACCGCGAAAGTCTTTCTAACACTGCGTAAAGCGAAGGACAATATATTAACCTACAGTACATTTCCTTAAGACGAAGTTTCCCAAATTTAAAAATAAATTAAGATAGTTATTGTAATTTCCTTTGCAACGACGACGCAAAATTAATGTATTACTTATAATATTCCCACTTTGCAGCGGAAATAAAATACTCCATTTAATTTCGAAATCGCCTGGATCTAAGTTTTTTTTTTGATTAGGGTAACGTTTCACAACTCAATGTAAGGTACCAAAGTGACTTAAGTAATCAAACTTTCTTATCATGTTGTTTACTTTAGCAATATTAAGAAGAGTATGGAGCAAGACCACAATAGCGTAGATAGTGAGAAAAGGGAGATTTCTGTGTGCTTTGTTGATTAAGTTCGTTGAACTTGGGTCTAAGGATTATTTCTAATCTAAAGTATTACAAGGTGGTCAGTTTTCAAGGGTACATATAAAACTAAGAAGGGTTAGTTACCTTAGATTAAGTTTTAGTGTAATTTAATTGTTGTAAAAGTTGTAATTTTTTTATGTTTAATTAATATTTTATTCGGTGACCTATAGAAAAATATTAAGGGAAGTCTATGTTTCATCAGGGAATTGAATATCGTAATAGCGTTTAATAGTTTTACAAGCTTTATAGGTTCATGGAACAAAATATTTCAATAAACACGTTTTTGAATTATTAGTATTATCAAACCGCGATTAGAACGGGATTTGAAAGGACTGTTGACACAACAGTGTATAAGTCAATCTGGGATATTATCATAGTTATATTCATATATTCATAGTTTAAGTGCAGAGACTGACAGACAATAGAATAATAATCACTCGCTACATCCATAAACAACTCTTTTCTTGGTAAATGGTGTGTCAATTTTTGTGTCAACAGTACTTTCGACTCCCTTTCTGATTCCGATTTGATAATACGTAGTGCTAGTATTCAGTACTCGCATTCGATCATAACTATACTTAATAATTATTTTTTATCATTATTATATTTTGAATCACGCATCTAAAACTTGTCGTACAAGGTTGTCTTACAAAAACTATCTATTAACATGAAACTAAGGCACGCAGACAGATCTGGGTACAGTCAGTTAATAATTTAATTACATCGTCCCTAGAATTGAATTCGAGCGTCGTCTGGCAATTAAAACAAGCTCGCATGACGGATCATCGTTTCTGATCACGTTTCTCGCACCCGCAATTCTCCTACTTATTTATAATACTTCTAATCCTACTAAACCCATATTTCGAGATATAAATCCTATTAATACTGTATAGGGTTGGTTTCGTATTAACAAAAGCACACGAGATACGAACGTGACAAAGTAAGTAGCTGGAATAATTCGAGTGGTACTCATCATGGCCACTATCCTGTCATCGCTTAGCGAGAGGTTTATTTATTTGTTTGTTCGAGTATGTAATTACACCTCACGGAGCCACGGCCGATCCTGTCTTACTGGTCGCTTCAATATAATCTGATTAACTAGATGCCAATACGTGGCTATAACGCAAATATTGAAGCTATCGAGTGTCGGTGCGGTTTTTGTTCGTACGAATACTTGTTAATAATGATAACATTTTATAGTACCTAGTTTAATTTGTTAGATTGACGATAATAACGTTTACCATTATTTCACTAAATTGATAGTTAGCAGAAGCATCAACCCGACATATTTAACACTCCTTGGGCGATAAATGGGTAAACATCAAACACTAATTCGATTTCCTCGGTTCAAAAGAGACCACCCATTTAAAATTTAGTTCACTGATACAACTTGGAAAAAATCGTTTGATTTCACGAATGGCTGAGTTTGCACATGACACAATTAATATTATTCTAATTATTATATTTAGCATCTTTACAGCAAATTACGTCACGGATTATTAGTTGTAATGCCAAACCAAAACGAAATGGATTGTTATAGTTCGACGGGAAAATAATATGTTTGTAAAAGTAATTATTTTACGGTTTCATTGCGGGATCTTAAGTCTTAGCTGGTGCTTTTACAGCTCTGTTGTGTCATTAAAAATAATATTTTAAGTACCTACATTATATCTCTGCTATAAAATATTTAAAACTCTTACAAATATAACTTATAATAAAATCAAATACAACAAAAGACTCAACGGTCAAATATTATGCCCGAAGTAGTTCAAAGAGCAAAGAAAAATTACTAGCATTTTTTTTTGAACTGAAGCATTGTTAACATAATTTTGCATAAAGAAGTGGGTGCTGAGGAAATGTCCAGGGAATTAATGTTTCTGGATTTAGCTACAATAAGAGGAAAAAGCGACCGCCGGAGACAGGAAGCGAGCCGTGTGTCAGCTAAAAAAATCAAACAGTCTCTGAAAACACAGCATGATTTATGTACCTATTATAAAGTATGTTGACTTATCTGTTCTTTAAAAAGAATGAGACAGATATGTCGTTGGTCGATAACCAAAACTCACCGAGTAACAAATACCTACGTGAAATAAAGCTCGTTTCTCATTTCAGATTCAATACTTACATACGACGTTGCTAATAGTAGAGACAGTTTTAATAGTAAGTTTTGGTTGTCAGCCTATGACGTGTTCTTCTTCTTCACGTATTCTTCATCTTTAGTATCTTCTTAGATACCTAAAGTAAACAAATAAACTAGCTACTGTCACAGGCAGTGTTTGCAGAGTGTCAGGGGACATTGGCTGCAGAGGTACAACCCGCAAAGATTTAATAGCCATAGCCACTAATCCTACTACACACACACTGCCTGCAAAGAATAGTGGTTCTAATCAATACGTTTTGCTAGTATGTAGTACGCAGCCATATATTTTGTAGGTACCTAACTTATATTTAGCAGTTGGGAGCCCATATTTATAAAATTACAATAACGGCAAAGTTAACTACTTAAGTGTGTACCTGTCGCGATATTCGTATTCATTAAAGTGCTTTTTGTTGAATCCCTAATTACAACCAATAATATTGGTACTGCTACCGGTGCGGTCCCGGGAGAATACAGAAGACAAAATAATAAAAAACAAAACCATACTTTAAAAACCTAACAAACCTTGAATTTAACAATAACTACATCAGGCTAATTTTGTGAAACAGTTCCAAATAATTTCCGTGGGTCACATGCCACATAAATGTAAAAACAGAAATAATAGTATTTTATGCAACAGTTGTTTAAGGGAGGTCAAAAAAGGCGAGTGGCGTAAGTAACAATTTGAGGCGAAGCCGAAAATTGTTAATAAAGACGCCACGAGTATTTTTTGACTCGGTTAAACAACGTTGCATACATTACTTTTTCTACGACTAAGGATTATCACAAAATAAAACACAGTTTGTTATATGAAAATATATTTTAATTATTTTACCTATATTTTGAGCAAAATATTTCCCGTCAGCATAACGCACAAAAAAGTTCAAAGTGTTGCAGTTATCTGGGCGAAGAATCATGTACTTTTTGCAGATATGGTAATTTCCCTGTTATTGTAAAAGTTCGATCAATTCGGTTCTTGGTGTTCATTATATGAACCACTAGCGTTTCCTGGGCATCAATAATATTGTAATTTTTTAAATCGTGTAACTCTTGCCGGCGACAAGCCCCCATTATTCCAAAAATTACAGCCACCTGTAACAAGAAATAGGAATCTAGGTGTTAAAAATCCTTACAATGTAATTAAATACAATATTTGCATACACAGAATACCTAAATAACATAATTAACCGAATATACTAGTGCATTAATAAAACAATAAAACAACAAGTATGTAACTATAGATTTACCTTGTTGAATAGATGATTCCGATCAGGTGCTTGCTCAATGAATGTTTTTATTTCATCTGGTAAAAAAGTCTTCGCTTTTTTCGCCTTAAAACCTTCTGACTTTCTTTTCAATAAAGCCAGCAACTTGGCGTATTTAGATATGTCTGTCTGGTGGTATACCTATGTTGAGAGTTGCCTTGAGTTTTGAATATTCAACCCAAAGTGAAGACGGTTTGAATAATTCTATGAGGCTTTTAAAATATGCCAATAGGACATTCTCCGAGAATGACGAAGTCTGGTGTTCGATTCGCCACGCCATGAATTTCTTGTACGACTGATCGTAAAGATGCCGCGATTTTATAGGCAACAAATTCTCAGTAACTGTGCCGCCGTCGATATTTCTTCCGGTGTCAGAACCAAGTCCTCATCATAATCCATCTTATCTTATTATTATTAAATTTATTTTCTTCACTTCACAGTCCAAAAAAAGATGAAAAAAGAATTTTAAACAAATTTAAAAATTGCCGCACAAACTGAAAATAACAGTGAAAAAACAAATGACGAAATGTAATAGACACGGTAACGTTTTTTTTTTACACTGTCAGTTACTGCCTGCCGGTGACGATTCTGAAACACTTGCGTTTTTTTCCTTACGTTGGTAGCAATTATTTTAGATACGTTATTATTTCAGACAATATGAATCCAGTTGTTTGTTAAGTTGTCAGGTTTGCGATTTGTTGTAAATTGAGTAGGTATCTCTGCTAGCAGTTGCATTTTAGCGACTTTATAAGCCTAGGGTGTTTTTGAAGAATAGAGTATATAGACTTTTCTGAAATTGTGTAAGTCCAGCTTTTATATTTGTTGGCGGGACTATATAAATGACAGATAAAAGTGCCGGAGTAGAAAAAGTAATTTATTTACAGCTCCATTCTCGATTAGTATGAAATTGTATTTTTAAAACACGAGAACTGCATATTCAAAATGTAAGGCAATGCTAATGTAGCTCAGGTAGCTCAGTATTTTATGATTCTCCCCATGGCAATACCGCTTACTTATTCATGGGTATTAGTAGCTTGCTAAGGATAGTAGTAAAGTAAGAACAGGTGTTCAAGACCTTCATTTCTCATTTACAATCTATTGTCGGTAAAAGAGCTAGCAATAAACTTTAGAACCTTTACCCAATTTCAAATGAACGTAGTAAGACTAAAAAATAAAACAGATAGTTGAAGATTTCCGGTAGTGCGCAGGTTCGATCATTGTGGCAATCTTTGGGGGAGGCCTATGTTCAGCAGTGAACGTCTTTCGGTTGATAGAATGATGATGGTGAGATAAATATAGTATTTTCAATATCCGGTCTCAAGCATGACATGAATCAATATTTGTACAGGAGCGAAGGAAAACAGGAAATGTTAGAAGGAATCCTCAATCATTTATAAATGTTACCTCAGCTAAGCCGACTATAAGTTACGCCAATAAAAAATGCAAAATAATTTGCACTTTTTATGAAATTTTGCACGCACATAGTTTGACGCGTCACTGGGCATGCGGCCGGCGCGACTGAAATAGACGCAGAATGCAAAACGACTCACTCAGGAGTTCATCATCCGCACCGCTATTCCAGATATGTCTCGAAAAACCCCAACAGGAGCTGCAGGAGTACCTTGGCGCCGGTTCCCGGATTGGAACTAAGCCCGCTTTATGCCAATACATATCACAGGTACTTAGGGCCAAAGCTCGAGGTCAGGATACTGAGATTATTTATAATAATCTATTTACGGCAGTACTATGTAAGTAATCATGAGAGCTTATAAAGTTGCTTAGATTATATCCTCACACTTTTTTGAACAATAATTTAACAGTGGTAACATTCATGAAAGTGTACCTACAGCCAAAGCAGCCAAATAGTTCGGTACCCCATATATGAGTATTTAATATGGTGTAACGAACTATCTGGCCACATTGACTGCTAAAAACTACTTTTTGGGTGCTGACGGTATGTTAAAAACAACTTAAAAGTATCTTCAGATGCCGTTTCCTACATTTATTATGATGTCGAAATAATTGACTTGCTGAAGTTGGGTGTGTCGATGCGTGAGAACCCTTTTGTATTTATTTACAGCTCTAAAAGGTTGGTTCCCAACGTTCGTAGCACCGTATAGCAAACCACTCAGTACAATAGTACAATTGGAGTGTAAAGTAGTGTTAAACTGTTTATAAATAAGTAGCCTGTCGAAGCGATGTCGGGTGGCATTTCACGATCTCGAACATTCCGATATGGACGCAGAACCGGGTTGCGGCAAAAAACAATTACTAACCAATTATCTCTATGCGTTCCATGTTAAGTTTCGTGCTAGGGGAAAAAATCTGAAGACAATAGGCCTAGTAACTTTTCTGTACGAGTGATCTTCTGGGAAATTTAAGTATTTACAGAAAAAATGGTTTTGTTTTGACTTGATTGCAAATTATTAGGTAAACAGTTTTTGTTTGTAGAAGATTACCAACATAATATTCCCCTGTACAAGTACTACGAGCGTATTCCCCTGTTTCCGCTCTGGAAAATTACATATGAATTAATCGTTTGTCACAATGAAATCTACTTTTGCCATACCCATGTTGGTATGTTTTGATTTTTTACATTTTTATTATTAACAAAACTAGAAGCCTTTAAAAACTTCGAATACCTACAGACAATTTTTTAAGGCGTTTTCAGACATTCATAAAATAAATCTCTATTATTAAGATTCGATTCTTAGATGAAGAAAGCGACATCAATACTTTCTTCAAATTCCTAGTTTTCTAAATGCTTCCAGTTAAATCCAGTTCCTCTTAAAACGAACTAAAGAGGAGGCAAAATTTTGAGTAACTATATTTAAAAAAATCTTATACAACTGTTTCATAAAATACTAATGATTACGAAAGTACATCGGCAGTCTGCACACGGAATGATAGTGAGTAGAAGAGTGCTAGCGCTTAATAGTACTTATAGTAAGGTTTTGAAAAATTCGTACAATTGAGGGATAGGCGCAATTCATCATGTCGTTAGACCAATTACAGTTTTTGAAATACATATTTTCACTCAGAGATTCTTTTTACGACCAACAACGTCTAGATACTCATCTATTATTAGTTTATTTCACCAGAAGCAAAGTTCGTGCAGTAGGCAGGTTGTCAATAACACAAACCAGAGGGTAACGTTGACAGGTGGCCCAGATATAAATATAGGGCCCATCAGTAGATATCACAATACTACACAATACAGCACTAGTAAAAATGTATTTCCTACAACCTACTACGTTCAAAAATTCTAATAAT
This sequence comes from Thaumatotibia leucotreta, assembly GCA_025490895.1. Classification (NCBI taxonomy): domain Eukaryota; kingdom Metazoa; phylum Arthropoda; class Insecta; order Lepidoptera; family Tortricidae; genus Thaumatotibia; species Thaumatotibia leucotreta. The sequence goes on along the minus strand of JALPQI010015817.1, from coordinate 564 downwards.
CGATTTGCATAAAATAGGATATATGTTGTTTTGTTTTAACCTTAGTTGTTTTCTGACTTAAATTTTATTTATACATTTTAAGTTCATAATATTAAGTATATTTACATATGTATATTCATATATTATAGCGCATTAATACATTACCTAAACTTAAGTTAGATCATTCATCACGTAAATAAAACTCTTCAGAAATAATAATGTAGGTATTCCTATTTGTTTTTAGTTCTCTTTGCCAGACTTCAAATCAAATATAATAATAACGTTTTCTAGTTTCTGTCTAAGTTCCGAAAAAGTGGTAAAACTTTGATGTTTTCAAATCTGAATGATAGCGTCTAGCGACTAGCTATATAAAAAATAAGGAAGAGAAAGAAAATAAAGGATATAAAATTTACATTCGGCACTTGCCTACATTTTCCACTTAGCATTTTTATATGCTTATGGAAACAAACGTGTTTTGAAAGTTAAGGGGAGCAAAATAGAATAGCAACGGAATTACACTTTTTATTCCTCTTCTGGGATGTTTTGGCCTGATTCACATTATGAGTTGTTAAAAATAAAGAGCTG
>JALPQI010015816.1:0-35681 GCA_025490895.1 Thaumatotibia leucotreta | reverse complement strand
AACCCAGGAAAAGACAGCAAGCGAAGACAACGGCAGAAAAAGGCAAAAAGAAGGCAGAGCCAAACAAGAAGAAGACAGACCAAGCCAAAAGAGGAAGAAAGAAAAATGATGACTACTATTGTATTTTTTGTAAGGATAAATATATAAGTCCTCCCAATGAAGACTGGATCATGTGCTTTGTATGTAAAGATTGCACAGAAATGCACAGATGGCCAGTCATCATCGGCGGGATATAAATGTGATTTCTGTCGTAAATAAGACTGATTTATAGACTAACAATTGTTGATTAGTAATTATAAACGTGATCTCTGCTCTATTGTTGTAATTAAGGCTGATTAGAGTACAAATCTTTATTCGTAATTACCCCACGTGGTGTTCGTAATTACCCGACTAATGTCGGACAAATCCGAACACTAAGGGTTTTGTTTTTTGTTCTTAATGTTAAATTTCATAAAAGAATTATCGTTTTTGTTTATTTCATTAGTTAGCCAGAAAGTTAAACTTAACTATAGATTAATAAAAGAAATTCTGTGTCTTAATATCTCTGTTTTATTTAAGTTTTCAAAGATTCAAAGATTCAAAGATTTTTATTTCCCTTAGGTGGTTTTTTTTAGTTTTCCCTTAGGTGTTCGTGTTTCCCCCACTTTCCCAGCCGATCCCAGCACAAACGGTGAAAAATGTATTGGTATTATCTCTGTCGAGTATAACCCACAATCCGGCAATGTAAAAGTTGACCTTCCCCACTAATACTGATAACACAATGGAAATCGAAACTATTCCACACTTGTATAAACACCCGATAACGGAAGCTAAGTCCCGTGTATAAAACAGCGATGATGATGATGGCCCGTTCATAGTTCACGTATCAAGAGCTGATAACTCTACCCCTTCCAACGCCTCACTAAAACCAATCAACGTAGGTCTGCTACTTTGTCAGGCAAACATAGAGAATGTGGTGAAGGATGGTATCAAATCGGTAGGTCGAAATAGGGTACCAGTTACATTCAATACTGCGGTAGATGCCAACACTTTCCTGAAACACCCGATGCTTGATAAAAACAAATTCTCAGCTGACATTCCCTCGTATCATGTCTTGCGGATGGGGCTGGTCCGAGGAGTGCCAACTGATTGGTCTATGGAAGACTTAGTGAACGGGACTGATCTTAAAGAGGGTAGAGGGAAGATCCTAAAGGCTCGACGTCTCCAACGTAAAGTACGTAAAGAAGATGGCTCTCCGGCTTGGGTTCCAACCCAATCCGTGGCGGTCACCTTTGAAGGACAGGTGCTACCATCAAAAATATTCGCATAGTACACTTCACTATCAGTAGAAATATACCAACTCCCAATAATACAGGGCAGAAAGCGTCTTAGGTTTGGCCATATCCAATCCCAGTGCAGGTCAGATGCAAGATGCTATAAATGTGCAGCCAAACACCCCGGCGATGACTGCAATGTTGCCCCAGAGCATGTAACATGCATATTCTGCTCAGGCAGACATTTTGCTACCGAAAAAAAATGCAATGAATATGCGCGACAGAAATCTATAAAAATGGCAATGTCGGAGCAGAATGTCTCCTACGCAGAAGCTGCATCCCGCTTCACAACAGTCCGCAGACCATATGCTGATATAGTAGCCCAGGAAATCGCACCCCTAGATCAAAACAGTATTAACTTAAAATTTGTGTATTTAGAGTTAACGGTATATTCAATATCTAGGAAAAATGCCGCGTAAGCCAATAAAACAGAAACAAAAATGATGTACAAACTCGCCGAAAGATGGCTCTGTAGGGCACTTTAACTGACGCAGCGGTGCTTCACCCCCCCTCCCGCAAGACCGTTGTATTGTTAGTTTCCGGCCGACTACAACGCTGAGTGCACGCTAGTAATTTTGTTTTAAAGTGTAGTATTTTGAATTGAAACGGTTTCGCTGAATTAGTAGTAGGGTTTTAACGCTGTTTAGATGAACCAGGTAAGGTATTTATTTTACATTAATTCAAGTTACACCTCTTTACCTGATCCGAATTTCGGATTTAGAATTGCATCGTTTTTGCTGAATAATAATTTATTCAATATTTTCTTTACAATTAACAGAGCCGAGCGCCCGTATCTAGTTTTCAAAAATCGTGTTATTACAGTAGAAACGTATTTTGATTGTGGCATGTTTTTTTAATAGCTAGTTTTGTTCAAAATTAATTGTTTTTGAGTTAGTACGCTTTTTATGGTTAAGGTATGGATATTCACTGTTTCAAATACTTGTTTTAGGAGAATGAAAGGCCGTGGACGGTTATTTGTAAAAATGGTTACGGAAACCGAAAAAGAAAATATTACTCTCAATATTCCGTCTCGTCGTGATGAGATACAACTACTAACTGCTGAGCCGGATCAAAAAATACCAACGGACAGCCATGTTTCTGACAACGCAACTTATATTTCGCCGATAATTAAAGTGACGATGGTGACATAGTGGATGATTCTGATGCCGATCCAAATTTTGAGATGCCTGTTAGGGAAAAATTGCCAACCAGGGTCGTACCAGCCACTTCGTCATCTTCTTCTTCTTCAAGCAGCAGTAGTTCAAGCGGTTCATCGAGCGACAGCAGTACGGCTACCCTATGCAGAAATCAAGTATCTGTGTTTTGTCAAATTTTACAGTAGAGCGAAAAAACGTTTTTTTTAGACTTTTCTTGATTACATGTTTACTAGTTAAATTATAGCATTTATAATAGCCGTTTTTTAATATGCAAAATAACTAGTAGCTAACTAGTTCACATTCCTCTATTCAATCAGAGTGATTGACGTGATTGTGAATTTTCTTGTAATTCCATTAAAAATAGTTGCTAATTCTTTCGCATTAAGGAAACCAACTTTTCCAAAATCTATTTTTGCTGTTCTGACACCTCTACCTCATGAGAGATTGACTTTTTATCTGGTAATTCCTACATTATATATTTTTTCTGTAAGAATACCACTACTTTATATTCATTAAAATTCTTTTAATAAAATACAGTTCTATGTCCGTTTCTGAAGCAACCTTTGACCACGTGTTTCAGTAACAAATTCCCTAAGCTGTAATATTTATTATCATTCATCATATTTAGCTAGTGGTAGAAACTACCATAATTCTCGTTTTACCCTAGTTATTATTTTTTAAACGTCTGTTTTGCCCTATGGCGAGCATTTGAATAAAATTATTCCAGTGTTCTTTGCGTCTTTTCATTATAAATAATTTATTCGGCCAGGAAAACACTTCAGTTATCAAATAATAAGCACTTAAATAAAAACTTTTCGTATACGACCTATGACTGACAAACGTATGAAAAAACAGGCAGATTCATTAGTTGAATTAAAAAGGTACCACAGGACAATTTCTACTCAAAATTGAAATACTTAAATATAAATATAAGGTTTTGGTATTTGGAATTTTGGTAATTGGTCTATGGAAGACTTAGTGAACGGGACAGATCTTAAAGAGGGTAGAGGGAAGATCCTAAAGGCTCGACGTCTCCAACGTAAAGTACGTAAAGAAGATGGCTCTCCGGCTTGGGTTCCAACCCAATCCGTGGCGGTCACCTTTGGAGGACAGGTGCTACCATCAAAAATATTCGCATACTACACTTCACTATCAGTAGAAATATACCAACTCCCAATAATACAGTGCAGAAAGCGTCTTAGGTTTGGCCATATCCAATCCCAGTGAAGGTCAGATGCAAGATGCTATAAATGTGCAGCCAAACACCCCGGCGATGACTGCAATGTTGCCCCAGAGCATGTAACATGCATATTCTGCTCAGGCAGACATTTTGCTACCGAGAAAAAATGCAATGAATATGCGCGACAGAAATCTATAAAAATGGCAATGTCGGAGCAGAATGTCTCCTACGCAGAAGCTGCATCCCGCTTCACAACAGTCCGCAGACCATATGCTGATGTAGTAGCCCAGGAAATGAGCCCTAGAGACTCATTATGAGCCCTAGAGACTCACTATGAGCCCTAGAGACTCACTTAGAGATAAGTTTAAGGTTATTAATATAATGACATTGTATTCTCAATACATCTATGAGAATATTATGTATGTACATAAAAATATTATCAATTTTAGGAAAAATTGTGACATACATAATATTAATACTAGAAACAAACATAAGCTCGCAGTACCCGCCACTCGGCTCCATAAAATTAGGAAATCATTCATGGGTAATTGTGTAAGATTTTATAATAAACTTCCAGTAAATGTTACTGAATTTTCAGTCAACAAATTTAAGAATTTTGTAAAGCGTAAACTTATATCTAAAGCTTATTATAGTACACAAGACTACATGAATGATAAAACACCGTGGGAGTAATTTAGGATTTAATTATTAGTTTGTTAAAGTCATGACATTCAATTATGATAATTTACGCTTGGAGACCTTGTACATCTCCAAACGTGCATTATATAATGTTATTATTATATACCTATTCGGAGAGAAACCTTACTTCTCTATAAATTATTATTTATAAATGTTGTGACTTTTAGAGACTTTACATCTCTTGTTATTATTATTATATTTCAATTTGTTTAAAATCAATTTTATGTTTTCTTTAATGCATGTTAGTTGTAAGATGTACCATCATTGTTTGAAAAAATAATTCCCGCCAAGTTTCTTACCGGTTCTTCTTGGGTCAGCGGTTTAGGGTTCGAACCGGAAGTAGGTTTCATATCTAGACGATTCAAAAGAGTTTGTTGCTATTCCAATTTGAATAAAGAATTATTTGACTTTGACTTTGAATGTTTGAGCCCACTCCAGATTTCTCTAGAGCAGTGTTTTTCAAACTGTGGGTCGCGACCCCCAGGGGGTCAGGGGGGTCGCGGCACTCATCCAGGGGGGTCGCGACGAAGTTCAGCTTTAAGAGCAACTTATGACAGCCTGATTTGATTTTTCCTAACTTAAAATAGTACACATAATTTAAGATAAACTGTAGGTATTTATTTTATAATTAGGTAGGACAATTTAGTGTGAAGAATGAGCTTGCTTCATTTTGACTAATTTGTCAAACCGAGATTCCTGTCGCGACACGCTGACAATTAAATCATTTTCTAAATTTAATCTTTTTTTTTGTCCACCATTGTTGAAAACGTCAGCTCGCATAAATATGAAGTAGCAAATGGAATCAAAACTTTAAGGGCCTCTTTTGCTAAATTTGGATATTCTGTCATTCTTTTTACCCAGACCGCACCAATTGTAATAGATACGAACTCCAACTTAAGCATTCTATCAGATGCAAGATCCAAAAGTGTTTCTTTCACCGGGGCATTGAGATTAGCCAGCTCAACGGACTTGTTCAAAAAAGGATTCAAAATCCAACTTGTTCCATCACCAATCAAGGTTTTGTTTAAGAAATAACTTAAGAGTTGGTTTTTTAAACTTTGCAAGCTCTCCACCATTACAGGAATATGAATTTCTATGTTCACGGAGACATTGAAGATATTTCTTGGATGATTTTAGCCATGTAAGGGAAAGAATCAAACTGCATACTACTACGCTCCCGTGATAACAAAAGTAATGGGTAGGTTGATAAACAGAATCTACCTACCCACATATAAATAAATATAGGGTGCGTTCTAAAACGTAACTGGGCCATTTGCAGAAAAAGTGTACCTTTTAATTTTTTTATGCGATCCTGGACTGTAATACACCATTTTACTCGGCATCGTGCGTACTTTACAGAAACAGTATGTCTCTAATGTCACAAAAATAAGTATGTAAAGTGAGATTTTCTCAGTTTAGTTACTCCCGTACTAAAGGTATGAAAAATTCTGTAACAAATTTGAGATTTTTTTTATCAGTTTCGTTACATTTCGTTTCATACATTTAGTATGGGAGTAACTAAACTGAGATCTTAATTTACATACTTATTTTCGTGACATTAGGGACATACTTTTTTTGTTTCATAACTGAAAAGTACGCACGATGCCGAGTGAAATGGTGTATTACAGTCCATGATCGCATAAAAAATGAAAAGGTACACTTTTTCTGCAAATGACCCAACTGTGACAATATGTAACTGAGTGAATGATAGAAAGGTGCGTTCCAAATTTTTTATAGGAATTTGTACTACTTATAGGTATTTGTCGTAGAAACGAGGTATGGGGGGTCGCGAAAAAAATTGAGTGGCTAAAAGGGCCGTGACACCAAAAAGTTTGAAAAACACTGCTCTAGAGAACAAGTTGATTGATGGGGTTGATGGCTTGGGGTTGTTGATGTTTGAGACTTTTGACAGATGACAGAAGCACCGAGTGAGTCTGTTCATTTTTAGGTTATATTCCCGTAGATATAATAAAATCACTCCCTTTTATTAACTTGGTGGTGGTTTATTTATATATAATTAGGTTGGTACAGTAAGTCAGGTATTCAATCAGACCTAGTTGGCCGGTAGGCCAACGCAATGGATGGAAATGAGAAAGAAAAGCCCCCAGACGAGGCCGATCATAGCTCTGATTCTTGGACGACTGTAAGTGGAAATATTGAAAAAAAAAAAGAAATCTAAGAAAGTTAGGTTTCAAACTCCTTAGAGTCATCTTTTAAAAAAGTAGCAACAAAAGAAAATTCTAACCTCCCAAAGGATACAACAGTGACAACAGATAACAGAGTTATTTAGAGAAAACGTGCTTAGCGGTGAACTCGCGCTTGCGTGTTTTAAAGTCTAGTTTGTGAAAGGAACAGTGAATGGGCGGTTAAATACTTTTAAACTGTTAGTGCATACCTGGGGACGCTGTGAGAGTGTTATCTAAAGATAGTTTACTGAAATAATTGTGTATTCGGTGCCAAAAATGCGTGTTTGACATTCATGCTGTTCAACGTTTTCTATATCTACCCTCATCTTTTTCTTGGGCCAATTTGTTTACATCCATGTTGTCATTTTCGGGTTGCCAGTTAACAAGTTAGAAAATCTACTACGAAATGACTCCAATTAAAGTGAAATGTGCGAAATGTAATAAATTACCCAATGATAAAAAACTTTCGGTGACATGCGATCTTTGTAAAGGTCTGCTATGCAGTGACTGCCATGGTCTATCCCCTACAGAAATTAGGGTGTTTGAATTGAAAACTGTGGTGAGAGTGATGAGCTTTCTGTGTGGCAACTGTAAAACAGTCATGGGCCAGCTGCCGATGCTAATGAAAAAGGTCGATGAGCTCACGGATTAAGTCAAACAGTTACGTGCATTACAGAACATGCTCACGATGGAGTCTACTATGCAGGAGGTAACCGAGAGAGCCCATAGAGCCCAAAACGTGATAATATATGATATCCCGGAGTCTGATAGTGCTGATGTCAGTGAACGCAAGGAATATGATCTCAAGGAGAGTACGGCGGTCATAAAAAGTGCTTCAAATAAAGTGAGCTGTGTCGGGATTAAGACATTCCGCCTGGGAGCCAAGCCGATGGATAACAGCGTCGCTCCTCCCCGCCCACTAAAAGTTGTACTGGGTAGTAAATCGGACGCATTAGAAATCCTCCGTAATCAGTGCCGGATTTCGAAATTTGCCGCCTGTAGGCCATTTATATTTTGCCGCCCCTATCCACTGTGCTAATTTGAATAATTTGTTAGGAAAAAAGCTTCATACATTAGTCGTTTAAGAACACTTGGACACTTTGGCAGGTATTTCATTTCACAGCCGTGTGTGCGTACTACCGGAGCGTTCGTGGCAGGAACGGAAATCCAGCATCCCTACCGCGAACTACGAAATCCGCAAATTTCAAATTTCGGGCAATGAAGGCGTCATTATAGTGACGGAGACAAATCCCCGAAATTTACGAACTTCGGTGTTCGCGGCAGCAGGTCTTCTCTTAAGGTGCATTCAAACCAAAAGAGCATTTGCTATTCTAACCCCCCACTCTACGAAATTCGATCGTTACACAAAACGTGATTGGTTGATTTCGTGGAACGGGGGATAGAACAGCGAATGCTCTTTTGGTTTGAACGCACCTTTACTTTGTACAGTACGTGAACTTTTAGCTGGGGTGACAGTGGAGGGATAGACGCCTGGCCTAGCCAACATACAATGACCGATACAGTGGTAGATTAGAGTTTATGCGAAGAGACTGGGGTTGTATTTTGTATGGAAATTAATAATAATATACGACTCTATCCTTACCACACAAACTCTAGATAGCGGTCCTTAAATTGGGAAAATAAAGAGGTGCTAACATTCAAAAATTAAAAATCAGTCAGAGCATAATTAAACCATTTAATAAATTTCAACTCGGTTTTTATAGTTAATTAAAATTATTTTTTTAGTACTTTATTACGCTCAACAAATTAATCAATGTTACAATAAAACCAGAAAACATTATTATTTGGCCTTAAAGTTATCTGATAATTAACAATTATAGAAACTTAAACTTTTATTCCCATCCTGTAGCCAGGTTATTTAGCTCATAGCTATAGCTGGCTTCCATGTGAGAAAAATATTCCTGATTCGAAGTAGACTACTCAAAGAAGAAAGCGCTGAAACATACGTTTTAAATTCCATGATTAATGCGACGTTTTTTCTGATTGTTTCTTTCATTATTAATAATCAGGTAACTTTCTTTAATTATGTTTGTTGTTTAATTGTAAAAAATACTGAAATGTAGTCTGATAGCGCACTATAAATAATTTACAATAAAAAACGCTATTCCAATTGATTAGAAGGTTTCATTATTCCCAGATTTATTTTTAATGATTGAACGTTACAATTACTGTTTTTCAGATTTTGGTACCATCTGGTAGCCATATTTGGTAGATAGCTATGAAATAAGAAACGTGTTTTCCTATCTTGTGGCCAGCTACCAAATGGGAACGATTCTCTTATCCTCCAGTGTGCGAAGCTGATTTTATCATTTCGTAAATTCTTTCTATTAAAGATTAAGAGGCTGTAATTTCAAAAACTTTCATTATAGTTTTTTATTCTTTTTGATCGCAAGAAAATTGCTGTTCATGGGTGTTTTTGAGATGTACGCGGATTCCTTTTCCGATCGCTATACATTGCAGTTAGGAAAATACCTGAAACAAAGATTAAACGCCAGCTGATTCCTACGACTTCAGAATTCCCTTAGTTTTACTAATGTACGAAGCTTTTTGTTAGGAGTCTTAATTTTTTATCCTGACGTTTCGGGCATGACGTTACACCCGTGGTCGCAGGCAGACTGGCGAGAAGTACGAATCAAGACCAAGTGCGGGTAGTACGAAAAACCCGCGCAGCTCGAAGGTGTTGATACATTTTCTCACCAGTCTGCCTGCGACCACGGGTGTGATGTCATCCATCCCCGAAACGTCAGGATAAAATTAAACGTAAGTTTACACGATTAAGACCCGTTTGTCATTAAAATGAGTGATAATCATGAAAATTTAAATCAATATATTGATTTATTTGTTGTTTGCGAGTGAGCGTAGTAAAAATAATTTTAATTAACTCTAAAAACCTAGTTGAAATTTATTAAATGGTTTAATGCTCAGACGTATTTTTAATTTTTGTAGAACTTCTTTATTTTGCAAATTCAAGGACCACTTTCTAAAGTTTGTGTGGTAAGAGTAGAGTCGCATTTTCATATAAAGCACAACCCCAGTTTCTTCGTATAAACTCTAATCTACCACTATATCTGTCACAGTACGAGTATGTTGGTTAAAATTGACTTTTCCATGCTATTGAACTGTCCTAATCACTCACTTTGTATGACCCCTCATACAAAGTGAGTGATTAGTATAGTATAGATACATTATTTTATAGATATTTCGATGTTGGTACTATGGTCCATCCTGTATAATTCTGCCGCACCGGCCGAAGTTGAAAAAAGTTCGCTTCTACTCTGCCGCTTGTAAAATCTGCCATATTATTTTATTGACACCAAAACAATTTTTTTTTTGCTGCCAAATCTGCCGCCCCTAAAATCTGCCGCTCTAGGCCATGGCCTACTTGGCCTACTGGTAAATCCGGCACTGTCCGTAATAAGAAAAAGCTGCAGAGACCTTCGTCTGTCAAGGCGGACGTCACTCCCCAGCAAAGAAAATACTTGCAGCACCTGCGTGAAGAGCTAGCATCCCGTGTCAGTGGGGGTGAAATGGACATTACTATCAAATATATTCGGGGACACCCAAACATTGTTAAAACCAACTCTAATTCGACCTCAGTAACCTCAATTGTTAATTAATTACACAACGCTTGTTGCTTCGCTATTCATTGTCAATTATCTGTAATACCTACACTTAATTATTACTTCACATAGTTGTTAAAAGTGTTAACGATAAGTTAAAATGTCGAAAAATAAGGAAACAAATTATCTTAACTTGGGTGTTCTTAATGCGCAGTCGTTGAATACCGGCAGAGACGAGTTTAGGGAAATTATGAAAAATCTGAAAATTGATATTGCATGTATCACTGAAACCTGGTTAACCCAGCACTCCGACATGAATATGTTTAAAGTGCCTGGCTATCGTCTTTGGCATGTACCGCGGAAGAAGAGAATTGGTGGTGGTGTTGGTATCTATCTAAGGTCTAATTTAAAATCACTTATGCTAACCTTACCACCGTCTGAATTAGAACAGATGTGGATTGAGTGACAATTACACAAACACAAAGTGCTGATAGGCTTGTTATATAGGCCTCCGAATACCAATTGTCCCTCGTTTTTAAATTTGTTTGATGAAGTTTTATCTACTATTGTACCTTGTTATGATCATGTTATTATTACCGGTGATAGGAATGTGGACCTGCTGATGCCATCTGGAGCAAATCAGATCAGTTTTATGAACTTGTTACGTAAATACGAAATGTGGAAAACATGGAACAAGAATTCAACCCTCACCTATACAAACACCCCGATTTGAGCAGGGAAGCCCGTGTGTATAGCTTGGATGATGATGGCCCATTTACAGTACGTACACATCTCAAAGATATCACTAGCTAAACCAAATGTCTCCCTTAAACCCATCTATGTTGGCATGATTTTAACCGGCGCTAACGTTAAAAATATCAAGATAGACGGTATAAAATCGGTAGATCGCAATAGGGTCGCAGTAGCGTTTGATTCAGCCAATGATGCCAACTTTGTCCTGAAAAACCCAGCTTTAGAAAAACATGACTTATGTGCAAGCATTCCCAGTTACAACGTTTCTCGGATGGGCCTGGTGCGTGGAGTTCCAACTGACTGGACAATGTTGGATTTTGTCAATGGCATTGATAGGAAGGATGGTAAGGGAAAGATCATGAAAGCCCGTCGCTTAAAATAACCAGAGATGATGGTCCACCTTCTTGGGTACCAACCCAATCGGTGGTTGTTACCTTTGAGGGCCAGAATCTTCCCTCAAAGCTATTCCCTTACTATTCATCCCTAATCGTAGAGGTGTACCAGCTCTCAACTATGCAATGTAGAAAATGCTTGAGATTCGGTCACAAACAAAATCAATTCCGTTCTGATGCCCGCTGTTACAAGTGTGCTCAGAAACACCCAGGTGAGGAGTGCAATCTAGCCTCTGAGCACGTGACACGTTTCTTCTGCTCAGCGAACAACTATGCCACTGACAAAAATTGCCCAGAGCATCACAAGCAAAAATCAATAAAGTTAATTATGTGCCAGCAGTCCGTAGACCATATGCTGATGTGGCTAATGCCACGTTTGCACCCAGTCATGAATCATACCCGTTTCCACACTCCCAGCCCAATTTGAACAATTCATATGGCCCTTCCCCCCCCCCCCAAAGATCCTCATACCGTAAAACAGTATTTATGCCACCCTGAACAAGAGCATCCCTTTCCCCAGGCTTTGATCGACGTGCCCATGAGAACATAGTCCGTCCACCCCCATCCCAACTTCCCAATGGACACGCCTATGCTGACTTGCACAATAGGGTAACTCCTAACGAAAACCTCCTTGAACTTGCAATCAAGTTCATTACTAACGTAGCCGCCAAATGGATCGAGATTCTATCGCCCGACGTTGCACCCCTTCTTATTACACTTAGCGAGCAACTTTCCTTCTCAAATGGCTTCCCAGGCCATTTTTCTACAATGTAACATTCGCAGTATAGTTCCTAAAAAAGTGATCTTATTCAACTAATAAATGACCATTCTGTCTCCGTTGCGGCTGTCTCGGAGACATGGCTGAGGCCTGGTTCTCTTTTCAGGGTTCCAGGTTTCTCATGCCTCCGGGATGACCAGGCTGACGGTTGTGCAGGATGTGCATTATTAATTAAACAATCTTTTCTCTACTGCCAAATCCCCTTCCTCCCCATTCAGACAGGATCAATGCCATAGCTGCTAAAGTTATGGATATTAACTTCATTTCCATATATATTCCTCATCCTGATCTAAACCTCGCTCCTGAACTGGATGCAATCCTGGCCTCCGTCCCTCCTCCTCATATAATACTGGGTGACTTCAATTCCCATAATATTTCTTGGGGTTCGTATCACTCGGATGCATTCTCAACATTTCTGGTAAACATCTTTGACAAAATTAATGTGTGTGTTATCAACAATGGTATGCCCACACACCGAGTCTACCCAGCAGTGCCGGATTTACCAGTAGGCCAAGTAGGCCATGGCCTAGAGCGGCAGATTTTAGGGGCGGCAGATTTGGCAGCAAAAAGAAAATTGTTTTGGTGTCAATAAAATAATATGGCAGATTTTACAAGCGGCAGAGTAGAAGCGAACTTTTTTCAACTTCGGCCGGTGCGGCAGAATTATACAGGATGGACCATAGTACCAACATCGAAATATCTATAAAATAATGTATCTATACTATACTAATCACTCACTTTGTATGAGGGGTCATACAAAGTGAGTGATTAGGACAGTTCAATAGCATGGAAAAGTCAATTTTAACCAACATACTCGTACTGTGACAGATATAGTGGTAGATTAGAGTTTATACGAAGAAACTGGGGTTGTGCTTTATATGAAAATGCGACTCTACTCTTACCACACAAACTTTAGAAAGTGGTCCTTGAATTTGCAAAATAAAGAAGTTCTACAAAAATTAAAAATACGTCTGAGCATTAAACCATTTAATAAATTTCAACTAGGTTTTTAGAGTTAATTAAAATTATTTTTACTACGCTCACTCGCAAACAACAAATAAATCAATATATTGATTTAAATTTTCATGATTATCACTCATTTTAATGACAAACGGGTCTTAATCGTGTAAACTTACGTTTAATTTTATCCTGACGTTTCGGGGATGGATGACATCACACCCGTGGTCGCAGGCAGACTGGTGAGAAAATGTATCAACACCTTCGAGCTGCGCGGGTTTTTCGTACTACCCGCACTTGGTCTTGATTCGTACTTCTCGCCAGTCTGCCTGCGACCACGGGTGTAACGTCATGCCCGAAACGTCAGGATAAAAAATTAAGACTCCTAACAAAAAGCTTCGTACATTAGTAAAACTAAGGGAATTCTGAAGTCGTAGGAATCAGCTGGCGTTTAATCTTTGTTTCAGGTATTTTCCTAACTGCAATGTATAGCGATCGGAAAAGGAATCCGCGTACATCTCAAAAACACCCATGAACAGCAATTTTCTTGCGATCAAAAAGAATAAAAAACTATAATGAAAGTTTTTGAAATTACAGCCTCTTAATCTTTAATAGAAAGAATTTACGAAATGATAAAATCAGCTTCGCACACTGGAGGATAAGAGAATCGTTCCCATTTGGTAGCTGGCCACAAGATAGGAAAACACGTTTCTTATTTCATAGCTATCTACCAAATATGGCTACCAGATGGTACCAAAATCTGAAAAACAGTAATTGTAACGTTCAATCATTAAAAATAAATCTGGGAATAATGAAACCTTCTAATCAATTGGAATAGCGTTTTTTATTGTAAATTATTTATAGTGCGCTATCAGACTACATTTCAGTATTTTTTACAATTAAACAACAAACATAATTAAAGAAAGTTACCTGATTATTAATAATGAAAGAAACAATCAGAAAAAACGTCGCATTAATCATGGAATTTAAAACGTATGTTTCAGCGCTTTCTTCTTTGAGTAGTCTACTTCGAATCAGGAATATTTTTCTCACATGGAAGCCAGCTATAGCTATGAGCTAAATAACCTGGCTACAGGATGGGAATAAAAGTTTAAGTTTCTATAATTGTTAATTATCAGATAACTTTAAGGCCAAATAATAATGTTTTCTGGTTTTATTGTAACATTGATTAATTTGTTGAGCGTAATAAAGTACTAAAAAAATAATTTTAATTAACTATAAAAACCGAGTTGAAATTTATTAAATGGTTTAATTATGCTCTGACTGATTTTTAATTTTTGAATGTTAGCACCTCTTTATTTTCCCAATTTAAGGACCGCTATCTAGAGTTTGTGTGGTAAGGATAGAGTCGTATATTATTATTAATTTCCATACAAAATACAACCCCAGTCTCTTCGCATAAACTCTAATCTACCACTGTATCGGTCATTGTATGTTGGCTAGGCCAGGCGTCTATCCCTCCACTGTCACCCCAGCTAAAAGTTCACGTACTGTACAAAGTAAAGGTGCGTTCAAACCAAAAGAGCATTCGCTGTTCTATCCCCCGTTCCACGAAATCAACCAATCACGTTTTGTGTAACGATCGAATTTCGTAGAGTGGGGGGTTAGAATAGCAAATGCTCTTTTGGTTTGAATGCACCTTAAGAGAAGACCTGCTACCGCGAACACCGAAGTTCGTAAATTTCGGGGATTTGTCTCCGTCACTATAATGACGCCTTCATTGCCCGAAATTTGAAATTTGCGGATTTCGTAGTTCGCGGTAGGGATGCTGGATTTCCGTTCCTGCCACGAACGCTCCGGTAGTACGCACACACGGCTGTGAAATGAAATACCTGCCAAAGTGTCCAAGTGTTCTTAAACGACTAATGTATGAAGCTTTTTTCCTAACAAATTATTCAAATTAGCACAGTGGATAGGGGCGGCAAAATATAAATGGCCTACAGGCGGCAAATTTCTAAATCCGGCACTGCTACCCAGGCCAAAATCCCCAATCTGTTCTGGACTTGACTGCATGCTCTCCAAATCTTGCCTCGTTATTATCTTGGACGGTACTGCGACAATCTCACGGCAGCGATCACTTTCCGATTATTATCTCCAAGCCTTCTTCGGTTGATTGTTGATTGGTTCAATTGGTTGAGTTGACATTTGGTTGACATTGTTTTTTTTTTATTTATTGCTTGACCGTGGACACAAGTCCTTCAGTCGGGGTTGACATTGTAATATTTCTTTCGCCCGTATTAGACGGTGGGCGACAAACCTCTCCGTTTCGCAAGGACAGATATATTATAAGGGTCAGCGGCCCTACCGCGACAAAAGAAATTCGTAAATTTCGAGGATTTGTCTCTTTCACTCTAATTACGCCTTCATTTGAGTGACAGAGAAAAATCCTCGAAATTTACGAATTGCGATTTTTGCAGTAGTAGGCCAGTCGCCTCACTCGTCAGTCGTCACGTATAGCCGAGCGAGATCCACCCACAGTTGCGATTGTTCAAGTGGGTGACTGGGTGAGCTTCAGAGTCCCTGCCGTGAACCACGAGCGAAGTATGCCTCCCTGTCCAACTTACGTATATAATTCGCAAGTGCGAAAGAGAAGCAACACTTCGTTCGTGGTTTGAGGTAGGCCCTCTGGCCCTACCCTAATGACGCTTTCATTGGATTGACGGACATAAACATAATTGCTCGAATTTTACGAATTTCGAAGTCGCGCTAGTGGCCTGAGACCCAGATAACGTGCAGATAACCTAGAAAGGCAGTATTTAAAAAAAACTAGATCAGTCAAATGTCATTATTAACAACACAAATGAAAATAACCTATAACCTCAGAATTTTAACAAGACTCAAGAACAAGTAACAAATATTAAATTAACCAGATATTCGCTGAAAGGCAGTATTTCTCGTGCTCGACAGTTACAAATCAGTAACATTTAATAGTTATATATGTTCTTCAGTCTCTTAATTTAGTTTGTTGTGTAGTGTAAAGTAGGTATTGCATTTCATATAAAGTGTGTATCTTGTTGTAAATTCTTTGGGATTACCCTACGAATATGGTTTGTTTGAGCCTTTGTCGTTTCGTCGAGCGATAGCGACGCGTTGTTCCATTGTGGTGTGTTGTGTTAAGTCTGCATTCATTCGTTTAATAGGCCTGTACTTGATTGATTGTCTCCACTAACTGTTTTATGAAAAAAAAAGTTTGTGTGAAGGATAAGAAATATTGAAATGTTCATACTCCACTTTCATGTGTTAGTCATTCAAATCTAATCAAATACATTTATTTGCAAAAATACAGTGATGTGGGATGTTACAATTCATGTCATGTGTAGCATGTATTTTGCTTGCAAGCAAGCGTGCAAAAATTTTGTCAATTCTAAATAATTAGCAATATAATAAAAAATAATAATAATCCACAGTCAGTTACTAGAAAGTCTAAATACAAAATGTTACAATTTAATGTCAGGAATTATTTTTAAAATCTAAATACTGCTTAGTGCTGTAAAAACACTTGTCGAGAATCCAGTTTGAAAGGGTGCGACCGAACTCATTATCATTATGTAACTTAAGATGCTCTGGTAAATGGTTATATTATGAGTCTGCCAGTATTTCATAACTATTCTTGTGACTGAAAAAGGCAGTGGATAAACCAATATTTACAAAGTACTTGGTACTTTAATTAATTTAAGTGATACCTATTGATTTTGTACTTAT
Organism: Thaumatotibia leucotreta; assembly: GCA_025490895.1. Taxonomy (NCBI): domain Eukaryota; kingdom Metazoa; phylum Arthropoda; class Insecta; order Lepidoptera; family Tortricidae; genus Thaumatotibia; species Thaumatotibia leucotreta. The sequence goes on along the minus strand of JALPQI010015816.1, from coordinate 18,962 downwards.
TAAATTACATTTCTGCATTAAATGCAAGTTCTTTCTTTAAATTTTGACTAATTAAGCAATGAACATGACAATGACTTGTAGTCTGGTTGTTTGTGTCTAGTTATTACTTGAAATAATCATCTAAGTATTTTACTTTGACTATTTATTCAAATTCTATAATATCCTTTTTCTATAAATATATAATGCACAGCAAAATAATAATAATATAATATAATAATAATATTTTTATTTCTCACCATAATCTTCAATACAGTTCAATACAACAAATGTAATCTAAAACTAAGGCTTGTGTTTGTGATATAAAGGTGATGCCAGTAAGAAACACATTGCCTGAGTTGGGTGAATTTATATTAAGTGAGACTGCAGTTTTGCTGACTTTTCTCATTCAGCTTATGAATTTTACTTAATTAATTCCACTTCTGTTCATGAGCTGTGTCTGTATGAGCTTACCATGGGACTAGGTCGGTTTGTGTAATATGTCACAAGATATTTATTTATTCAAGTTTCCTGAGGTGGCCCTCTCCCAAGTCTGTAAACTATTTCAGGTAGTCTAGAAGCACCATGTGCAGCTGAACAAATCATTACAGAATGATGGATTTGCAACAACTGGGTTTTTTTGCTATATCAGTCTCATCCAATTCAAGAAAGAGTCATTCCATATGAAAACGTCTAAAATAAATAATTCTTGATGCCGTGTGGTCACAGATTAAAAAAAAAAAATTGAAGGTGTACTATAAGACATGTAACAACAAAAGCCGATGTCCTTATTTTTTTTATTGTTTCTTTTTTATCAGCACATCTCGAAGGTTCGAAACGGAGTAAGTTTTCAACACTCACAAATAATGATAAAAATATGCTTAGCGACAATGAATATTAAAAAAAATGATTCTATATGATCGCTAGATAAATACAAAATGTGATATGTAGTCTAAAGTTTCCTAAAAATATTTCAGGCTAAATTGGCGTGTCTCTAATATTTGGTGAACATTTGGCAATCTTCGTGATGTTTGGAACTATATCCTAACTTTAATATTAGACTTAGGAATAAAATTTAATTTTCAGCCTCAAGATCACTTAAATTCTAACAGCTTTATTTGATTTTATAGATAAAAATATATGACATTGTATTAGAAAACACTCACTGAAATTGTGAAAAAATCGAAACAGGTCCAGTTTAAACCCAAAAAAAGCTGGTTTATGTACAATCGACAACACAGCTGTGGATACAAAGTGCCAAAAATATGTATACACACCTTTATGTCCAGGCAATAAGGTTATGTTTACATATTTTTGACAGTTTGCCCGTGTTCACAGGTGTGTTGTTGATTGTACAAATAAAAAAGATTAAATTTCATCATATGAAAGATTATATTCTCAAAAATACACTGATATAGATTTTTGTAGTGTTATTTTGCCTAGGTTATGACGTTATGAGATAAGATTTTTTGAAAACGTAAAATATGTAGGTAAATACCATCAAAACTTAGCAAAAATTTATTCAGCATGTGAAATTTCACTTACATATCTATATTTCCAAATTATATGAAACAAATCATTAAAATAAAGCAATAAAAGTATTTATTATGTTGGAAAAATTATTCAATTCTTACTTCTTCGTTTTGATAACTGTTTTCTGACTATCACAACTTGAAAAGTTTCCGCATTTGAATATCTACGAGCTATTAAAGTGTCGAGCGACCAATTTTCGAAATAGTAGTATGATCTTGTACCTTTGATTGTAAGTAAATTCTCGAATCTTTCTGATGAACTTGATTCTGCAGCATCTATGTCTGTTTTTGTCACGATAAAGAACGTAATGACTGGTATCCGCTCCTTACAAAAGTCGTATATTGCACGAGGGGTTAATATATTATTTCCCGCTGTTCTTTGCAAGCTAGCTTTCCGGATTATCCTTTTGATTGTGCCTCCTGCACCATCACAAGGGCTTTTTCCATGTGCAGTTGCAAAGAACTTCCAGTCTGCTTGCAGTCCAAAATCTTCTTCATGGTAACACAAATTTGCCACGTTGTTTTTATTTTTGTAATGCGATGCGGCTCCATCACTAAAGTAATGAACTTTTTTTATCAAGGGATTTGTTTGCTTGCTTAATATATTCTGATAAGCTGATGATGATGATGATCATCGTCATTTCACAAAAATAAACCTTTATAACAAATCTTAAGAAACATCCTTTAAAATACGGGTAAGCATGAATAATAATTGCTTCACTCGTGCACAGAATGCGGACCAGCGCCAACAGCATCCTAAACATGTTTGCAGCTAAGCTCGATTCCCCAATTTATGTTCACATCAATAATTTAATGATAAAGGGGCATTATAAATTGTAATTGAATTGTGTTGTTGACTGTACTGTGTATACTAATAATAGACATATAAGTAAATGTATTACTAACAAATTGGATCCTAAATATCCGAATAAAGAATTATTATTATATTATAATAACTTTTTCGTAGCTCTACCTTCTACGTTACGTACTAGCGTACGTAGTGCAGTTTTTACTATTTTCAAAAAATCATATCTTTGGACCTAGTTTAAATAACAGTATACAGTCTAATGTATATATATATAAGAGTATATTATCTATCATTTGGTACTTCCATACATGTCGTACATTTTGAAAACATTAAATAAGTGTAAGTTATTCGTTTTGTCATACTTTAAAGGCCAAAAGAAAAATTAAAGACTTCGGTCTAATAAGATCGCCAGAACTGTGGTCCGAATACTGCGAATATTAGGTTATCGCCATCTAACGCATGCTACGTCATAATACTCATAATCAGAAGTCATGTTCCAAGAAATGGTTTTAAACCCCATCAATGTTTCGGTTGAAGTAACAATCTTTATGAATAGTCACATAAGCGTGCTTTTACATGTCTGTCTCTACTAGCGTTTTGGAGTATATATAGGTACGTAGGTACATCGTATGATGAGTGTCTATTTAAAAAGACTCACAGAAGAGAGAAGATATCTATAGGTCGGATTCTGGTCGGAACTGACCGACCACGTCTGACTGCGCAAATCCCTGTGATACCTCCTAGTATTTCGGCCGATTAACCGACCACGTCTTACTGCGCAAATCCCTGTGATACCTCCTGGTATTTCGGCCGACTGACCGACCACGTCTGACTGCGCAAATCCCTGTGATACCTCCTGGTATTTCGGCCGACTGACCAACCACGTCTGACTGCGCAAATCCCTGTGATACCTCCTGGTATTTCGGCCGACTGACCGACCACGTCTGACTGCGCAAATCCCTGTGATACCTCCTAGTATTTCGGCCGACTGACAGACCACGTCTGACTGCGCAAATCCCTGTGATACCTCCTAGTATTTCGGCCGACTGACCGACCACGTCCGACTGCTCAAATCCCTGGGATACTTCCTAGTATAGATGTGTATTTATTAATGGAGTAATTCAAAAATACCTTGTTTATAATTACATAAAATGTTGAGTAATTGAGTACTACATAAAGAGTGTATAGGTGAAAAACTTAAGAAAGTCACCTGTTGTACGTGTGAGTGACGTATTCGAATAGAGAACACATATTTGAAATTAGTAACACAAACAAAACAAATGCCTATTCGAACACGTCACTCACAACTCTACAACAGGTGACTTTATTAAGTTTTTCACCTATAAAACATTTTAAACAATTATACTACCGACTTATAATACCGACGTAATAAACTCTTTTTCTATTTAGCTTAAACTGTACCAGGACAAAACTGCCTTCTTTTGGTCGGCAAGTGCCCGAAACTTTCTTCATCAATGATACCCAAATCAGTGTCCATTTCTTCAAAAGATCCTTTCTCCTCAGAGTCTTCTCCTTCACTTGAACCACTTTGCAATACTATCCTTTTGACGGTCCTCTTCTTCTTTATCGCTTGCTTTATTTTGGACTGTTTAGCAATTTCTCGTTCTTCAATCTCAGTTTTATTAGGTGTGTCTGTAGCTATCATCATTTACCTTTCCTCCTCCGGTTCCTATTGTTTTTCTTGGGCCTGCTTTAAGTAATCCTCTAATATCAAAAGGGCTCTTAAAAGCTTTTGAAGGAGCTGCCACAGGAGTCAATAATTCACCAGGTCGCAGCGGTTGATGGTACTAGAGCTGTCGAAGTAGCTCCGTGAAAAACTAGACATTTTCTTTAATGACTGTGCCCACGCAAAAAAAACGATAAGAACGCGTGTTGCTCGGACGACGTCGGCCGCGTCACTGCCACACAGATTAAAGCTAAGTTACTAGCGCACGCACACATAGCGCCGCGCGCACAGATGAGTTGAACTATCTGTACCAAATTAATTAACAGATTCCTTCCGCATACACTAGTCCACTAATACAGGGTGTCCGATAATTAATGGACAACCTTTCAACCACTAATAGGGCACCTTATACTGGTCCAGAAAATCGACATTCATGTTTAGTAAAAGTTTTCTGGTTTTCGAGATATTCACAGTTTTCGAAATAGAAATTTTTTGATTCCTTATTTCCCTGCAAAGACCCTGGAGATCACAAAAAGCAAGATTTTTACGTTTTGTTTTTTGAGAAATGATCTTGAATAGTGCTTCTAACCGGCTGGTGTTAAACCATCTTCCTATTCTCGACGGTTTTTTCACAAAATAAACCTAAGTTAAAGAAAAACATTTTTTACTTACATTTATTACACGTTCAATCGTCTGTCGTAGGAAAAAATCGTATGGAAACTAAAGTGGCCAACTTGTCAAAAAATAACTTACTTAATGCTGATTAAGAAAGGGTACAATACGTTGTAATCACAGATCAGTATAGATAGCTAACGGTGGCATGGAACATGTCGCAGCGTTATGGCCGATAGGCCTTTATAGTGTGACAGATGCGCGCCCTATGAGCCAGTCGCAACTTACCCGCGACTGCAGGATGAGCTCGGACATATCCGCAAAATGCCGAATTGTGCCGTTATTTCTTGTAAAAATAGGAGTGTAAATAAACATTTCAAGGACTATTGAGTCACGTACCACATGAAAGTATTGATTTTTTTAGTTATTAATTGACAAAACCACGTATTTTTACAAATAATATATAACAACAAACCGCTGACATAAATGTCATAATGATTTTACTTGGGCGTACCAATTGGTTGAACTATTCAGTGACAAATTGTATGTGCGTTTTACATTGACGGCTTAGAATAGCAAGCAAGTTGCAATTTGGTAAGTCACCGTGCAATGTATTCAATTGCTAGCGATATTCACAACCGTCCTGTCATTTCTTGGTACGAGAGAAGGTCGCGGTTGGTTGAGAAGGCCGCGAACTAGAGGTACGACTGACCGTGCCGATGACAAAATAGGGTCGATAAATTGTTGATGTATTTGATTATATTCAATTTTTTCTTTCATATTTTGACCTTTGTATCAATATCTTATCTTCATAAAGGTAAAACAATATATATAGATTATATCGCGTATTATATTATTTTGAGCCTTTTACAATAACCGTTGTCAAAGGTTGAAATTGTTTTATTTAATTATGTCACCATCGCGGAAACGGCTGATAACATTATATTTATTAAGGGTACAACCGTCTAAATAATTATTTGTTCATGTGATTCCCAGCCACAATTAAGATAATGTCGTTAATAAATTGCTTTGTTCATATTCAAATATAATATGTTTATAATTGACATTCTGTAGTTTATTATTTACAAACCAGATCCGACACGAAAGTAAGAAAAAGTTTTCTAATTTATTATTAAACGACATAAAATGAAAACAAACAATATAAGGACTTAACTCCCTATAAATAAAAAAATTGGCCTAAATCGCCGTCAGTGGGCAAGGTACCCAGAAGGCTGGCCGCATTCCCCCGTTGTATAGCTATACTTAAACGCTGCGCAAGGTACTGGCCAGCCCTCTGGTCGCCTGAGGTCTCTCTTAGGCGAGCCGCTAGATCTTTAAAAAGTCCATGTGCACTTGCCCCCATGGCCCCAAGGTCTCCACACCAAACGCAAATATGTAGCTGGTTCCTATGCTAATGATGCCGCGGCGCCAGCAGCAACGCCGGTGACCGAAACATGGGACGGCGCCAGAGTGTCAACGCAGGTGGCGTCCCAAACTAGCGGCCGGCCCATGCTCCAGGGCACCAGCGTCATTCCATCAGGCCTCTTACCGTCGTCCCTGGCCAGACCGTTGGGCTCTAGGACGGCCGGTATTTTCGCGCTAACAAGGGCGTGACGGATAACATAATGTTTATAAAGATTAGATACATCGTCCATTGCGATATTTTAATCTGTATTTATTTCTTATTAAATGATAGATCGATTTTAATGTTTTTCTTAATATTTCGGCCTTATCAAATATCTACGGATAATAATTAATAATTTATCGACGTAGCCTCCTCTCTAGTGCCGCGTCATATGGTAGCGCTTTAGCCAATCACAGCGTGGCAAAGGCCCGACCTCGGAGACACCGAGACTCATTACAATTTCGCTTCGTTACAAATCTCTCTCTTTCATATATCTATGGTTGTAATAATATTTTACATAAAAAGTTACAATCGGTTACAGTTGACGCGGCGTCTACGCGCGCAAGTCGCGCAACGGCGGGCGGTTGTTTAGAGGTAACATTTGACGCAATTGCTTTCAAAGCACAACTTTAGGGTAGGTAATGTCTCATAAAATCGTTTATTACAATAAATGTTCAAATTGCTTGCCCTCTACTCGAATACAGGCACAACATCTTTTAATAAAATTTCTTTTTAACATTCGTGCGTATCTTTTTTCGCCAATCGTTCTAGCAGCAGCTTGAATGTTGTGGCGCAATTCTTGCACGGAATTTATCGGTTTAGAGTAAACCAATTCTTTTATGCAGCCCCAGTAAAAAAAGTCCAGCGAATTCAAGTCTGGAGAGCGCGGGGGCCATTCTATTGGACCTGCACGGCCGATCCATCTGCCAGGAAATTCTTCATTTTGATACCGGCGGACGGGAATAGCATAATGAGCAGGACAGCCATCATTTTGCACCCACATGTTGCCAGAATGTTCAGTGGCACGTCTTCTAATAAATTGGGAAGGGCATTTTGAAGAAATTTCAAATATCTGACTCCATCTAATATCTGTGGCAATTTAAAAGGCCCAATTATTTCGCCGTTTAGAATCCCCGACCACAAATTAATTTTAAATTTGTATTGTGAGTGATCTTCTCGCATAATGTGGGGATTTTCTCCTTTCAATTGCCAGCTGTGCAAATTATGGGGGTTAGGGCCCGGCCACATGACCACGGTGCGGCGTCGTAAACGTAAAACGGCGCGGCGTCGTGGCATTGCACGTTATCGCACCGTGGGAAATTACGGCGCGGCGTCGTGGCATTCCACGTTGTTGCACCGTGCGAAATTACGACGCGGCGCCGGGCAAATCCACGTTGTCGCGACGGGCAGTTTAACGTGCAAGTTTGCGGTGCAGTGTGGAGTAGATGCATTACGTGTCGCTTTTTTAAACGAAGTGATATTTTCCATAACAGTTCTTCAAAACTTGACACAGACATTCTAAAATAATCATAAAACTTGTGATCACTTGTTTTCAGTGCCTTGTACTTCCTTATGAAATGACTTCCATCATGATTCATAATAGAAAGATATGGATTTATCCAATATTTTCTTTTCCTTTGATTTTTCTTCATGTTTTTTCTTATAACTAACAAGAGCAGAATACGTGTTATGGGATCCATGTCGAATTGCAGACTGATCGCAAAAATGTTTGGAGAAGTATGAGAAGGTACGGCGTCGTGGTACAACGTGACACCGCACCTTGCATCTACTCCACACGGCACCGCAACGTTAAACTGCCCGTCGCGACAACGTGGATTTGCCCGGCGCCGCGTCGTAATTTCGGGCGGTGCGATAACGTGCAATGCCACGACGCCGCGCCGTAATTTCCCACGGTGCGATAACGTGCAATGCCACGACGCCGCGCCGTTTTACGTTTACGACGTCGCACCGTGGACATGTGGCCGGGCCCTTAAGGAAGCCATCTTTTTGGCATGTTGATTCGTCACTCCACAGGATTTTATCGAAAAACTGTGGGTCTTCTTCCATTTTGCGAAGCATTAGCCGGCAGAAATTTACTCGTGGAACATAGTCTCTAGGCTCTAATGTTTGCACGGTCACATACCAAAATATCTTCCTTGAAAATATCCCGAGCCGAAATGTCCCATGAGAAAAATATTCCTGTCAATGATTAACCTTTTTTCAGTGTAATGTGCATTCAGTAGTAAGTAACTATTGTTACTTGTGCAACAATTGTTGCCTCATTATCGCGAAGGTCATAGCGCTACCGGATAAAAGACCATAACAGGTTCATACATTTATTGTCATAAATATTACACCTTAGTTCCTATGACTATAAAAAAATATTTAAAAACTAAGTTTAAATGAAAATAATCGGGGACCATATTCTTGCAACAAGTAAAGTGCATTATTCTTTAATCTCTTGCACGAAAATCTTGAACGTTATCACAGATGTATAGTACGTGACGTTCATGATATTTTCTTATCTCTAAGCAGTCTAACCTTACATTCTAACACATTGCATCATGAACTAAAATAGCAACCATTGTTCACTGTACTTTTGACTGATGTTTGGAACTGCTGAATATGTCTTTAAAATTTTCAATACAAATATTACTGTCATTGCACTATTTTTCCATATTGCTGAAGTGTCCGCGAAGTGGTTCTTCAATGTCTCGATCCCATGTTGTGTCGAAGAAAAGAGTATAAGACTTACGATGAGTTATTAAGCACACAGTAATTAGGTCATTGTGTTATTCTGATGGCATAGTTACTTTGAAATTATTTTAATTATGGCAGTTACAATGATCGTATAGTCAGAGTAACGTTTGTCTATAACTCTAGTGATGGCAGAAGAATATCCCACGGGTATGTCACTTTGCGCACATGACCTCCGTATCGTCGTATTACGGCCATCATCTTTTCGTCTTTAAGCGTCCTGGCGACGTCATACGCTGTCGAATTATTGCTGTTCACCAAGTTTGCCTCAAAGTTTGGCTGCTGGCACAGCCATTCTGCAAGAGCATAATTTTTTTTGTGTACTGCCATATGCAACAGCGTGTCATTTAACTTTGGCTCCCGTGCACGAACATTCGCTTCTAAGAGGATCAGGTTCTCGATCATCATGATGGCATTTTCCTCCTTCTGAAATATAGCCGCCAGGTGCACGCACTGAAGCCCAATTCCGTTTCTTGCTGTCAGGAGACTACGATGTGACTCGTCCAGGAACGGTTCCACACGCTTCAACAAAGCGATTGATCCGCTTCTTGCTATTTCGTGGAAGTAGTTGTCGCCTAAATCGTTAATTGAAGTAATCATCTGGTTCGGTTTGTCGGTATTCATTTTAAATAACACTTATTGGAATACTGTTGTTAATTACGTGTTATGAGGGCGTAAGTAGTTTATGAACTGAATAATCGCTCTGTGGTTATTATTATCGAGGCATGAATAATTCCGTTGGTTGTGTGACTAATTTGCGGGAAGTCCGTTGATAGCTGTAAAAAACGGATATTCAGTTTATTTTATCGCCACATTTTATTATTCTTGGAAATAATGCGGTTAGGTTATTATAAAAACAAATTCGGTTGGTACCAGAAGATTCTACTGTGATTATTTTGTTGATTTATCTAGATGACTTTGAAAACGTCGGAAAAGACATTTCGTGTCGTAATGAAATCAACGGAAATAACTAATGTGGAACTTGTAACTTTTTTTTTGGTAATATGCCATTTGCAAAGTATTAGACGTGGCAATTGTGGCGGGCGTGACAAGTAATTTCATACTAGATCTTTTATAGCTCTAGCTTATTTCTCGTGGCTGTGGTATGTTATATTTAACTCTCTTAAAATATTTATATATCTTAAAGTGGTGTATATAGTATATAGCATTAGCTATATAGCTAGAAATATATCATTATAGGCATAGACGCTTAAGCCTTTATGAGTATAAAGTATACGCTGCGATAAGATAGGATTGCTTGCCATACCCGCCACCACCACCACTCATGAGCATTCTGGCTGAATTTCGGGATGTGTAACGGCTTGTTCGATTCGTCTGAGTGAGACGAATCCAGTGAAACGTATTCCCAGAATGTAATCTTAAGGAGCTAATTTCTAAATATATAATTGTATGTAAAATCAGTGACATGTACTTTATTTCCAAAATATAATCTTCTCAATAAAATAAATACACTCGATTTAGAGGTCTTGACATTTGGTCTCCTCAATGGCAATTTTGAAGCTATCAAAATACGAAATCGGTTTGAAAAAAAATCCTAACGAATGTTCGATATAAGAATAAAGCCCACTTAAGATTTGTCGTTTTTGTCACTGCCAAGCAGTGTCAGTCCAAAAGTGTCAGTTCATCACTATCAAACAGTGACAGGCCTTCGCTTTAGACTCATTAAAATAATTTCAGCAAAAGGAAAATTCCCGGCTCCTATCATCTTGGTATATTTTCCGGTACAACCGTTTGCACTTTTGTCACGTGGTAGGGATATTGTTGATGCCTCTTTAAAATATCGTGTACAGTCGATTTTCCTATCCCTGTGTGTTGCGCAATACGCGTGTCGAAGTCGAACGATCGGCCTCACGTTCATTAAGAACTATTTCTTCAATGTCGGGATCTCGGGGTCTGCCTTCGCCATGACCCCCAACACCTTGACCAGGCATTCTTCCTTCACAAAATGCAGTGTGAACTCTCACAAACACTCAATGGTCTGGATGTCTTGCGTCCGGATATCTCCTGGCGTACAATGCAGCAGTCTGCGTTAGCATTTCCTCTACATTCGCCGTAGATAAAATGCATATTGGCATACTCGCGGGGTTGATAGTGGTTTCTAGGCATTTCGCCTAAGTCCAATTAACTAGGAAAATTTGGATGTCCGGTTCAGGCGCGGATCCAGGACTTCGTTGAGGGGGGGGCACTGCGATCCAGGACTTCATTGAGGGGGGGGCACTGCCCTATGATATGATAGTATTTTACACTTCAAACACCACCTAGCCATACATAAGTCCAGCGTGAGGGGAGGGGCAAGTGCCCCCATTGCCCCCCCCCTGGATCCGCGCCTGGTCCGGTTAAGAGCCCAGTCACAGCAAAATCAGATAGGTCAAACGTAATTGACAAGATCAAATTCAAATTGCCAAGATTGAACTTTGTTGTCAAACAGTAAAGCATACTTTTCGAGACAGCATTCTAGCCAGTTACACAGTTTAAAAAGGTAACATGTGTTTACAACGCGTGAATGAATTTGTTTGAAAACTGGTCATCCTTTTCATTCCGCGACTGTACATTGTCGTTAAGATAGTAAATAAGATTATTAGCGATGCATTGTTTAGAAAATCGAACTTCTTTAACAACGCAACATCTGTTAAAAATTAAATGTTTACGGTCAAATGGCAAGATAAAAGCTTATCATTAGATTAGAACAATGACGGTATGCCCTTTGTTTACCACACTAGGCAATAAGGAAAAGGATCGGTAGCTTATCGGTGGTTTTTATTTTAAATAAAAACTACACCGCAATTGATACAATATCATTGTGTCCTTTGTTTAAACCATAAGGAACGGTAGCAGGTCGGTGGGTTCGAACAAACAAATACTAAGTACACCGGCATTTTTCTAAAGATAAGCTTTGAAAGCAAGCAAAAGATAAGCTTTGGTTCTGACCGCGTAGACGCCGCGTCAACTTTAACCGATTGTAACTTTTTTTGTGAAATTATTATTACCACGTGTTGTACCATTTCTTAATCAGCATTAAGTAAGATATTATTTGACAAGTTGGCCACTTTAGTTTCCATACCAATTTTTCTTACGACAGACGATTGAACGTGTAATAAATGTAAGTAAAAAATGTTTTTCTTTAACTTAGGTTTACTTTGTGAAAAAACCGTAGAGAATAGGAAGATGAATGATGATTAACACCAGTCGGTTAGTAGCACTATTCAAGATTATTTCTCAAAAAACAGAACGTAAAAATCTTGCCTTTTGTGATTTGCAGTGAAATGAGGAATAAAAAAAAATTTTTTTCGAAAAGTGTGAATATCTCGAAAACCAGAAGACTTTTACTAAACATGAATGTCGATTTTCTGGACCAGTATAAGGTGCCCTATTAGTGGTTGAAAGGTTGTCCATTAATTACCGGACACCCTGTATATCAAGCCTAGTAATTGGTTTTATGTAAAGCTTCAATAGAGTCGTCTTGATATTGATAAACTCCTTGTGATTGTTTAGATAATGATCGTTTAATCAAAATTGGATATGGGGCCAAACACAACGTAAAGGTGTAAAACGGAACAACGAATTACTATGAACAGACGGAACAACGAATTACTATGAAGACTAAACAGTAAGAAGTAAAACAGAACCTATAGCAAACTAATAGAGCGAGAAGCGCTGTTTCGGTTACAAGTGTTTTTATATGGCAGAGTTTATAATTAGGACAATTTTACACGTCAAATTTTAGAAACTGTAAGCGCATTTTATTTCCAGGATGTTCTCGGGTCACACTAGTAGCCCCAATAACATAATCCATAAACATAAAATTATTCCCAATAACATAATCCAATCATTATACATAGTTTATGTTTCCGTTTCTCATAACCGCTTCCACTTCGTCGCTTAAGTCATCCCACATTACAATTAAATAAGCAAATAGATCAACGCATCTTCATGATATCCTTCTATAAAAAGACGCTTCAAAAGAGTTGATACATCCTTTCTAAAAGTACTTAACGGCGTAGAGAGACGCTATGTATTTATTAGGGAGGTTTTCTGGAATGCACGCATCCATTTGTCTTTAGTTCTTTGTTGATGTAATCTTCTTTTTACTGAGTCATTATAACTCTCGTAGACATCCTGACGGCAGCAGAGAGGGTTGAGATTGTCTTTGTTCTTCGCACCGGTTACCTCGACGTTAGCACTACCGGTTCTGCTGCTGTTGTTGGTGTTGATGAAGTGGTAGGGTAGCCGTAGATGACGCTGCTACGGTCGCCGCTGCTGTCATTTTAGATTGCGATCTCATCATCTGTTCGGTATAAGGTTTGGGGGCTTCGGCACGAATTTTGTTATTGACGGAGATAGGTTGTAGAATAATTTATCATTATTGGAGCATTTTTTGATTCTAAAGATAGATTGGCTTTTGATTTTTTGTTTGAAAGAGATTTCTCTTCAATTTGTGGTGTATTTACAAATGCTTTGATTCTTTTATTTTGCGGTTCATTTTCTAGTACCGCATGAAGTGATTGTCGCGACCGAATTTGTTGTGTGAACTCAAATTTGTAAACATTGAACTTTTTGGTGATGACAGCGGAGTGTCTTCCAGAGGTAGGTGAAAGAAAATTTTAATGTCGTTTTGGTATTTACTTATTGGTATTAACTTATGTTGTCTATTAACTGCTTAGTTACTTTCTCGTCACCATCCATGACTGGCAGCAAGCTCAATGCTGTTTTTAAATTAAAAGTCGCCATGATTTCCAATTCTACAAATTGTTCAGTACACAACTCTACAACCTCTTTATATTTATCAAGAAATTCTTCGCTTAATTGTTGAATTAATTCTACATCTACATTTAAAGTACCTAAGTTTATTTGTTCACTTAATTTTTCCTTAAAATTGACAAATTGCTCATATAATTCTTTGCCCTCTTCTCGTTTTTTATCTAATATTCTACCTGTACGTCCTCCAGGGCCAATCTTTACTAAATATACTCTAATTTCGGTTATTCCTTTGATTAATTGCTCAATTACACCAGCCATTTACCTGCTAAGCAGCCTGTAGTTAGTTTTCAAATGGTACCCAGGAACCACTATATATCACTATCACTAAATTTCACTTTGTCCACTCTTTCCATAAGTCTTAAAGTCTCACCACTTCGCGAATACGTAGGTTGCCCTGAAAGTTTCGGGAATCGGAAAAAATACGCATTTTAATGAAATAAAAGTACTTTTATTGTTTTTCAAAGTATTCTCCTTTGTGTTTAATACACTTTTTCATTCTCTGAAACCAGTTTTTAAAACAGTTATTGAAGTCTGAAGTGGGGGTTGACAAAATGGCCATTTTATAAGCGTCGACTGCTTCTTCCGCGGTCTGAAAACGCTGACCACGCAACCGATTCTTTATTTTCGGGAAAGTAAAAAAATCGTTGGGACTTAGGTCGGGGCTGTACGGAGGATGGTCCAGTAATTCGACGTTTTCGCTCTTCAGATAGTCGTCTGTTTTCTGAGCGGTGTGAGGGCTGGCATTATCATGGTGTAGTATAATACGGCGGTTAGGGTTAGTTTTTCGCAGTTCAGCAAAAACAATCGGTAACCAAACGCCTATATACCAATCGGCATTGACAGTTCTTCGATCTTCAAGAGCGATAGTCGCCACGTGACCCGATTTGGAGACAAACGTGGCTACCATTTTTTTGATCGTGCTGCGAGAACGAACAACTTTTGTCGGCTTCGGTTCGTCTTCGTAAACCCAAACTCGAGATTGGTTTTTTGATTCAGGCTCATATGCGTAAATCCATGATTCGTCACCTGACACAATACTAAAAACGGCATTTGAGCTTCCTCCATTTAAAATCTTCTTAAAGTTTTGCGGCACCAATTGACACGTACCGTTTTCTGGTCGTCAGATAACAAGTGAGGAATCCACCGGGAAAATAACTTCCGCACGCCCAACTCTTGTTGTAAAATAACTTGCACCTGACTCATTCCAATGCCTAAAGTCTCCTGAATCTCCCGATATGTAACATGCCTATCTTCCTTTATCAGTTGGCGAACAACATCGATGTTTTGATCGGTAACGGCCGTTTTCGGTCGACCCTCACGTACGTCATCCGCAAGAGACACACGGCCACGTTGGAATTCCGAATACCACCTGTATATGGTCGTCTTTGAAGGTGCTTCACTACTAAAAGCAATAGTTAATCGGTCTCCACATTGTTGTTGTGTTAATCCACTTTTAAAGTCATAATAAATCATTGCTCTAAAACTTTCGCGGGACAGCTCCATTTTCACCAGCGACTCAACGACTTTAAAAAACAATTGAAAATCGGACATTGTTTTTTTTTCTAAGTGGCCAGTGTTTTCGAATAATGAGACTATGCTTGTAAGAAAGAGGTATAACACATGTCAAATATACGTTCCTAAGTATTAAATTCCCGAAATTTTCAGGGCATCCTACGTATACAGTCACGCTCCCAGTTGATCCCGTAGATCCATGCTTCTTTTCCTGCATAGATTAAGTTCATAACAGCTACCGCTTCCGTCCCGTCTGCAAACTCCACGTCCAATTGATTACAAGCGCGCACAAAAGTTTCTCTTGACACCTGGTTAGGACACAGCAAATAGTGCCCAATTCTTCCCTCTATGTACGCTTTCACAACTTCTCGGTTTTCGTGTACCTGGACCCAAGGTCTAACACATTGCATCTCCCTTGTTTGACAGTATAGCATCAAGTGATGCGGTTAATGTACATCTCCATGCTTAAATTTGCTGGATCCTTCCCTTGATCAGCTTGGCTTGGGCTCGTCGCTCTATCCTCTTGTTGAAGCAAGCGTTGAAGTATCGTAGGCAAACCACGAGGATTATTAGTATGGCTGTTACTGCGATGACACAAAAGTAGATGCCGATGCGCGAAATTTCCACAGCGATATTTGCGTCAAGGTCAATCTGATTAGTTTTTCCATTTGCGTATACACATGTCCAACCGTGCTGCGTATACACATCTGGCCCGTATATGGTAGGCTCGGCGCCAGCCCATCGTCGCCGGACACCCGAGATCACCGCTCCTAAAACGGCACTGGTAGGGTCGCCATGTAAGGATGGGACTCGGGACAGTAGTTAAACGCACGTAAGTTTGTTCTGTAATGACCATTATTTATTAATAAACTTGGGGTTATATAATAGTATTAAATCTAGGTTAGGTACACGTGTTACAGTAGAAGGAGGGGATGGCACGTGGAAGGTGTCAGATGGTTGTTTACTTAACCTAATATGGTGGTGTTCTGTTACATACTATTGTTCATTATATGGTCCGGGTCATGTTACATTCCATTGTTCCTAATATGGTTGGTTTCTGATTACATGTATTATTACCTACCGTCCTAACTATACCTACGAGTACACCTCAGAGCGCTTCAAAGTAATGGGGGCCTTAGCGGCAATAGTCGACTGTTCTAACTCCACCAATTTAACTTGAGCAGTGGCCAACTCCTGTGTAAGGTCTCCCTCAAACTCCGCGATATGGTCCGACGGCAACTTTTTGACCAGTTTTCTCACTTGCACTTTCAACCCTTTTACATGGTCAGCGGGAACGGCGTCTCTCAAAGACACTTCATAAATTAATTCGTCCTTATGCAATAGGTCAAACTTATTAGGACGGTCTTCCATTACAAATGCTTATAAGATACTTAATTATCCTTAACTTTATTTATAATAAATAATTTAAGTTCGGTCAGTGAAAACACTGTGTACGAGTATATTTTTTTTTTTATTTGATGACGTTGTATACAACTGTTCGTTACAGATATAAAGTTAATGTTTTATTTTTAAATTGTTAGAAAAAATACACATTGTATGTTCCCCTCGCAAAACCAAAACAAGGACAACCAGGATACAGTTGTCTGGTACAAATGTGAGATAATCTTTCTTTGAATTTAATTTGTCAAACAAATACAGTCTGCATATTTTTAAAACTTAAGACAAGCAATTACACCCAGTACATTTGTAAAAGTTTAAGAAAGGAACAACTTGTGCACAGCTGTTCGGTACAGAATAACTTTAATATTTTATATCTAATTTGTAACTAAAACACCTTGTATAGGTACCTATTTATTAAATTTACAATAAGGGCACTGTATGGAAAACATTTTTTTTATATATTTATTTGCAAAAGCCCTTTGTATAATATTAATATAAGAAAACTCACGGTATATCGCTGTCGGTTCACAACAAAACTTCACAAGTAACTCTACTTACAGATAATACTCCAATACCTATGTTATTAATACTAGTTTAAAGTAACACACCTCCTACAATGTACAAAGCATCAATGTACAGAGTTCATATCAGCAGTTTTAAGTTGGGCGCCTTTACAAGGGATAAAATGGCACGTCTGACCTTATGATCGCGGTAACCCAAACCAGCATGTAGTGGGGGTGGCGGCAGTGAGGTGACAGACGGCTTAGTACAATGTGGCTACCTCCACCCTACGAGGAACTCGCCGGCGGAACCAGGCGACTCGGCCTCGTGGGTATCACGATGTCGTAGGGGTTAACTTACGACCTTGAAATAAAATCAACATAGGCTATTGCATGGTTCTGACACAACTAACGAGTGGGGGGTGGAAGTGGTTCCGGGCCTACATTACTCAGGGGCTAAACAGTGAGGTTATATTAGGTTCTTTAGTAAGAATTCAGACTTCCAGGGTTTACCTACCAGCAGATAAGTGGCCAGCGTAAGGCGGTTTAGGTGCGGCACATGCAAATGCTAGGAGGGCTGAGAAATCCCCCTATTTGGGTGGCGGAGACGAGAGGTGGCGTGGAGTAAACGCAACCCACGGCCTGCGAATACTTCTCCAGCTGAAATAAATTCACCGAACATTAACCAAGGCTCTTCATACAACGAGTAAAAACGTATTCTTCTCAAAAATACTCACTTCAGAGGCAATTAACTGCCAATTATTATAATCTCAGCCTGGAATAATGGCCGTCGGGCTAGGTCAGAGTTCAAAAGAAAATGAAGAAAGGAAATACAAAAACCATACAAAACACGTAAACAAATTATAAAAAACCGTTTTGAAGAGCAAGCTGCGGGTGTTTAATACTGGCTACGGTTATGTCTGTGCAAGTACTCGGTGTTAGCAATCTGAGAACAATCGGAAATAATAGGCCTGAGTATGCCCGACAAATGTCGACCGTACCGTCGTTCAGGATATATTTCCTGCAGTTATTCGTCATGATAACCTCGTCAGCAATTGCACAATCAAAATCCTTCATTACTCTGAAGAGGTCCCGGAATCGTAGCCAGTTCACTGACCCGAGCAGATCTACGTCAGGTCCCGTGAGGGCCTTGTAAAACCGCCCGTGTAGCTCCTTGCTCTTCCATACTGCCTTGCGGTCCTTAGTACCACAGGTCTGCGCCAGTTCTCTTTTCCCAAGGAGAGTGGCGTGAGATTCCGGTCTACTGGCACCACATCACGATGCATCCCGCACTCATTGTTAAGAAAATAGTTTCTAAGATTGTACACCTCGCGGTTGTTTACTTAAGCGACCTTTTCTGTATTCGTACTAACAAACGACGATCGTAATATAAATTCATCAAGCTAGGCTAATTGTACTGTAATTTACTATTGCGAAATAAATAAATCTCATCTATTTCAGAAGCATTAACTTTTTTCTTTGAGGTCTAGCAGACGGGACTTCATGAATATCTATGTTTTTTTAGAAAGTACTCTAATGGTTTGTGATCATTTAAAAAATTGTACATTTTGTTCAGACAACATCCCACTTGTAGTTGTATTATATATACACGATGCTCGTGAGCATTCCGAAAGATGCTGAAAATCTATAACGCTTGTAATATCTCTAATATGGCTATTATAAAAACACAAAAACTTGACACCGTGGGTTTAAGTCAAATAAATTGAAAAACTCAAAGTATACAGAATCCCCAATTTTACCCTACTTCAGTTTTTGAATGTTCACAGTTATAGAAAGTCAAGTCACACGGACCTAGCAGGTCGTTAAAGCAATGAGACTAAAAAGAAGTTAACATCAGGGTGTGGATTGTCGGCCCTCTAAGGGTTGAGCCTCGCTGGAAAATATTTAAAATAAAATGGACGCCTTCTCCAGTGAAACTCTTACTTGTATAGTGACAAAATCAATCAAGCACAACAATTGAGTCACTTTCATC